>VXBX01009019.1:270212-358523 GCA_013400415.1 Scytalopus superciliaris
CCCCCAGAAGTAATTAACTTTTCCATGAATAAGGATAATACTTCTTTAGAAGATCTGTTTTTCAGCTCTTAAATTTTTTATATCTATTCACAAAACAGCTGAGCCATTCTTCTGCATTAATGTCTGCTTCCCTGTGCCTGTTTCTCAGGGGCACCAAATCTGTCTTGTATTAGACTCTAGTCCTTGTATTATTTTAACTTTGCCTTTCAGAAGGTGGTTCATTTCTAGTGGCAGATGGAACAGATCTGTGTTTCCATGTCAGGTCTGTCCTGTGTTTCCTGATGATCCTGAGCTGGGCTGGATCAGGCTCTCCTCTGCATTCCTTAAGGCTGGTCCTGCTCCCTCCTCCCTTGCGAGGGCCAATTGTTCTGTGTGTTGGTTTCAAAGTGACCCTCCCGAGGCTCCCCAGCAGCAGCCACTGCGGCAGCGCCGCACCCTGACATTGATAAACCACAACATATTGTTTAACATATTGTTCCCAGTCCAACATATTGTTCGCATTCATCATGGAAGCAATCAGTACAGAGCATTTTATTGCAAACCTGTTTCCTGGTGCTCATCATTAGGTCATTAACCTTAACAATGTCAACATGTTCTCGCTATGCAGCTTAATTGGAGAGCAGTACAGAGCATTGCACAGGCTGTGCCACATACAGGGCACAGTTTAAGAGTAATAGAAATGCTGCACCAAGCTGGCACTGCTGCAAAATAAAGTCAAGTTTGGACAGGAGATGCAAATTAAAGAGTAATGTAGCTGTAGCTTGGGGGACCCAAAGAATTTCTCAGCAGAAGTGTAATTTCCTGTGAGGCACCTGTGCCAGGTGAAGTTTTTCATACAATATCAAATTCCAAACACTGTTTTTGTAGGTTTTTTTCCCTTGCTGCCTTTGCCAGTTCCAAGGAAAAGAGATGGGCAGCGTGGTGACTTTTGCTCCTCTAACTGCAAACACTGATCTTGGCAAGGTTTTCCTCTGAAAGTGCTTGTTAAAGCAGCAAAGCTCATGTCTCCTGGGGCTGGTTGCTCCCAGGCTATGTGATGGAAATTCAACAGACAACTTGTACATGGAGGACTCTGGTAAGAGCAAATAAATTCTTCAGAAAAATACCCTGATTGTGTAGTAAACTTGGGGGAAAGATTTCTTTTCTTAGACAATTTGTTTAGTCACTTGTAAGGTAATGTTAATACTCTCTATATGAGGTCTGCTTGGTTATTATGGAGATTATCAGGGCACCACCACCTTTTTTAATGTAGATAGTCAAACTCTTCAGAGAAAGGCCTGTCTCTTTGCATGTACTTGTAAACAACCTCATACAGCTGGGCCAGATCTTGGCAGTATCACCTAGATTTTTTCATAATGCCATTGAATCCTGATAACCTATAGTTAAGGTTAAAATTTAAGGTATCTGTGGGATGTCAGCTTCCATTTCTTGTTGATTTTTATAGGCAATTAGGTAGATGTGAATATTTCAGCCTCTAGTTTTGATTGCCCTGCAGCAGTACATAGGTGGGGTCTAATTAACTGCTGTACATATGACTGAAAAAAGCATCACTTTCCTCTCACTGTTCCAGGTGAAACCACAAATTACTCAGCATTGCAAAGCCAAGGGCCATGTTTGTGCTACAGGAAAGGAGAAGATGTAGCAAGGAAAGAACAAGGGAGTGGCAGTTCTTTAGGGAATCCTCTTCCCTTGCTGCCTCCTTTCTTATAAAAGACAAGTCCCTTTTCCTACCAGCCTCACCTATTTTTCCTATCTCATATTTTTATACTTTAGCATGGAGCTCTGCTCTGCCTTGACAGGAAAGTCCAGAGCTCTGATTGACACCCTGTTTCTCCCTCATTACAAAATAAACTAATTTTTTTAGCTTTGCACAATAGTCTTTTGAAAACAGGTATTGATCTATGCAGGCCTGTAGACTGGATAATCAATATCCACCAGTTTTGGGGAAATAAATAAATAAAGGGAGAGAAAATGATGGATGAGAATACCATTGAGTGCTTTTTGAACTGATGCTTTGTTTTGACTGCTCAGCTCCTGAAGTGGTGGGCTGGGTTGATTTTGTAGGACCAAACTGATGTGAAAGCTTTCAGATTCCCAACTTCAAATTAACCCAGTTGTTAGATGTTACTGAGTGATTTTGAACCAGTGATGCTTTCTAGGCTGACTTTTTTATCCAGTTAAAGACAATAGCTTGTGAAGAAGAAAAGGCTTCCCTTTCTCCCACTGTGGCATTTATAAAGCGTAATCAAGCTTAGTGGTTTGACATTTGTATCTATCTGAGCCTGTCTCCATGGATCAGTCAGAGTCAGGTTGGAGGCTAAGTGAAAAGACTTCACCAGCAGAGTAGCACTGGAGTGCTTCAGTCCTAGAAATCCAGAGAAGCTGCTCCCCTTGTCTTTCTCTAAATTCACTGTGTATCTCACACAGAACTTGCACAAGGTGTGTTCAACCCCTAAAACACAGCATAAATGGAAAGTAAGTGGGGTGTGAGCTTTCTGTGCACTTTCTGCCTGGGGAAACATCCAGCTGTAGGGCTGTGGGAATAATATGCTGTGGTTGCAGATCAGAAATGTTCCTTTTGGCTTGTAAATGCCAGGATTAGCAATCTTCCTCCAGATACCTGCTGTCTCATCCAATCCTATGTTCTTTGTTGACTGGATCCAGTCCCAAAGCATACCTAGCTGGTCCTGCCTCCTTCTGAGCACCGAGTTTGGGATCTAAAAGCCTCTGGAAGAGTGTGAGAGCCACTCCAACAGTGCAGGAAGCTCTCTTCATTCTCAGCCCACTTTCCTATACCTTTGGGATACTAAGACCTTGAGCCAATCAGCATTCTTTAAATGAGCATTTAAAAGGCCAGACAACAAGATAACAGTCTTACATCAATCTTACAATCTTAGACAACATGGCCAGTCTAAGCTTGATCTTTTCCTGGAGGAGCAGGCATAGGGACACAGTGGTCCTCTGAATACACCCAGGTCACCAGAGGGAAAGGAAACAGGTGCCCTTCAGATTCAGTTTCAAGCAGATGAGAACACCCCAGGAGAGGTGGGAAGGAGGGACAGTCTATCGATCAGACTGCACAGCCTACTGAAATCAACCACAGCTGGTTGAAGGATTGACCTTGTTCTGAAAGCTGGTGAAGGGGCAGAAGAGTTTGGAAAAGTCCATTTGATGGGAATGGAGCCATGCTTTCAAAGCAGTATGTTCTTTCTCTCTCCACCCATTGAATGTAATTTCTTGAACAGACTTTGGCTGTAATTTCCTGAATGCTCAGGGAGCAGCTGGCCCGTGGTTTTATATGTATTAACAGAGATCAAATAGGCTGAGTGTAGCCATGGCAGAGCTGGGGAAGGGAGAAGGGCTGGAACATGCCAAATGCTGCATGTGTTGTTCCTGTGAAGGGGCCTCTGTCATTTAAAGAAACAAACAGGCTGCAGAGAACTTAATTCAGCTCAATCAGCTGCTAAGCCTGGCCTGGCAGCCTTCAGAGACACTTCCCCTGGCTCCATTTGGCCGAATCATCAGTTCTCCCTTTCCCCTGAGACAAACCTGGCTCCCCACCTTCACCAGAGGGATGGAAAGGATGGACACACTGCCCTTTTAGAGCAGCCTTGGCTTGAGGGCACAGTGTAAAAGCCCTCTGAGTACCTGCAGTGCCTGATGGGGAGGCAACACTTTGGGTTGAAGACTGACTCCTGGCAGAGGCGTGGGTGTGTTTGAACAGACATCAACTGCCCAAGACTGATGTTTTGAAAGAAAATAGCAGTATTAAGTTAAAAAGAGTTGTCCAACTAGAATAAAAAGATGCCAACTAGGATAAAAAGAAGATACCTGGAGGGAAGTGGAAATTGAGAAGGTGAATGGAGGAAATGGCAAGGCAGAAATCAGGGAGTCAGCTTCTGCTGCTGGTTCCTTCCCTGCCCTTGGCCAAGGTGAATGAGCTGAATAAACATTTGTGAACTTAAGGAACAAAGAAGTGATTTTAGGTACTGAGTTCTAGATACTGAGATCGAAAATGAAGTCCTGTGCCATCCAGGTCTTCCAAGAGAAAACATGTTGTCAGTGTCACATCTATGCTATATTTCTCATCCTGACATGGTGGTAACACTTTCTGACTGTTGAGTTTCCACCAAATAACACGCAAAATACACTTAAAACAAAGACTCTAAAACCTCTGCTCCAGGTAAGTGCTGAATCAACTGTTTTAAGTAATGTATTTTAGCGGGATTGGAGTACTGATGAATGGTATCATCCCCACAGACAGGCACTGAAGAGAATCTGATAGTTTATTTATTTCTGTGTGCCTCAGAGTGCCCTACTGTGTGCTGAGACAGCTACTCAAAGTCTCAGAGTTTTGGGACTGGGGGTGTGTATCAGATCTCACTTCAGTTTGTCCATCCCAGACACTCGATCTGGATCCGCTTTGGGGTGGCTGGTTATGTGAACCTGGAATTAGCTGAAGTATCTGTAGGTTGCAGGTACAGGAGGAGCACAGCTGGCTGTTTTGATTTGTATATGTTTATGTAAATGCCTCATAAAATATCCCCCGCTGGGACAAGCCAAAGTCACGCATCATAAAAATCAGCTCCTGTAATGGCTTATTTACAACTGCATTTGCCAAGGCAGTGAAAAAAGTATGCCTGTGTTTATAGGAAATTAATTTCTGCCCCTTCAATGATCAGCTCTGAGCAAGCAAAAGACCTGAATTATCCCAGTTGCTTCACTCTGGCAGAGAACTGCTCTTCGGAGCCTCCTGCAGTGCAGTCTGGTGGGGATGTTTAATCAGAAAACCTTAAAGCAGCAAGGTCCCAATCCAGCAAGCTCAGTGCTCCTGCAGCAAGCAGTCCTTCAGCAAGGCACTAAATCACACCTTAATTTTACACCTGTGCAAGACTCAGATACCAGGCTGGATTGAAGAAGGTGTGTAGAGCTTTTGCTGAAGAAGAATGGATTCTTGCCTTGGGCATGAATTAGCATACAAAGAATGAAATGCCTTATGAGGCAGATCAGCAAGGTTATTTAAAACATAAAACAACCCAAGCATGACAGGACCCACCAAGGGAGGAACAATTCTTAGTGCCAGTAGATGGTGCTCTGCCAGCTCCCTGTGTGGGTGGCTTCATGCAGCACCCCAAAATCCTTTGGCTTAGTGCTGGTCCAATGGCAGAGGTCATGGTTTTACTGGGACTGAAGCTTGAACACTTAGCTAGGGATGCTCTGCAGAAAGCAGTTGGACTCTGTAGGAGTCTTTACCTAAATCTTGGCCTTCTGGTAAGATTCTTGTGCCAAGAATGTATCTACTGAATGGTGTGGATGAACCAAATCTGAACTACCTAATTTCTTCTTAAGAATTGAAAAGATCAGGTGGAAACCTTTTTCGAACTGAAGCCAAATGGAAATTTGTCTATAAATTCATTAAACATAGGATTTGTTCTGAAATCTGTTATAAGATAAGATTAATACATTTTGTTGGGTTTTAGTTTTTTTGTTTTTTGGGGTTTTTTTTTAAAGATTCTGGCAGAGTGGATGATGTTCTTGCACCAGGCAGATCCAGCTTCAGGTCAAATGCTGCTTCGGCCCCAGCTCACAGCTCTACTCCCAGCCAAGATGCTCCCCCAAAATCTGATGCCATCAGAGGCCCCTCTGCAGCTGGGCTGCCCTGGAACTGGGATTGAGCATATGAGATCTGTTTGGCAACAGAGGAAAAGCCGTGTGCAGTGGCTGCCAATGGAAGCATGGCTTGTATCTGTCCCTTTGTAGCTAAAGATTAATCCCAGGAGAGATATGTAATAAATAAGTTAACTTTGTTCCTGAAATCGCTTGCAAGAGTTGAGACATTCCTCAGTTATCTAAGTTATCCCTATCTGTAGGGAGTGGAGACAGTCTCAGGTGAGTATTCAGTAGAATACACAACTAGGTGCTGATGAGAGAGAGATTTCACAAGAACAGGGATGAGACTTCCCAGAGAATGGCTGAGAAAGACTTCAGGCCTTCATTCCAGCGACCCCCAAAGAGGCAGATCACGGACCACCGGCGCAGGCGCGCACACAACGCAGAGGATACCGGCCGACCAGAGATAAGAACCAGAAACTGTATAAATAAAGGAGTACGTCCCCGTTTTAGGTGCGAGCCTTTGGCGGAGCACTGTCTCCCCGGCCGCCCAGCGCTGTTTTGCTCTTTTATCGCTTGCTAATTCGTTTACTAATAAATTCTATTTTATATATATACAAATTGGCTCCTCCAATTTGTCACAGCGTCTATAACAAGATAGAGCAGCAGATATGGGCAGCTGTTCAAATTAAGTGTTTTGTCTATATGTATCCACCCCACTGTGTGTGTGTGTTAAATCCAGCCCTCGTTGAGCCTAGTCAGTGAAAGAGAAATCTGTTTTCTTGCACATCACCCTTAAAATTTGAAGAGTTTCCCTGACAGAGTGATGCATAGTTATGGACTGGGTAAAAGGTGAAGTGATTTATGGCTTACACACTGTAAATCAATAAAAAGAATCACAGACATTGATAGCACGTTCACAGCCCATTTCTTTAAATGGAAGGCACTTTTCTGTCCTTCTCATTTCAGACTGGTTGGCCCACGGGGAGGTTCCTGCCACTAACAAGTGCTAAGAGAGTCTTTATAAAGCTTGTAAAACCTACATCTTATGTAATACTTCTCCTTATATGTCCTTTCTTGCCGTAGCATCATTTCCAGTCACAGAAAGTACCATGTCCTCCACCTGGCTTATGTGATTTCCTTCTCCTGGTGGGTATACGAACAAAACACATGAAAAATCTCCTGGGTTTTAAGCCCCTCCAGACCACCCCACTGACCTCTGCCTTTCCAGCCTTGATATAAATCGTACTGAAACTGTTTGGTTAGTGTGACTCGGTGTGAGGCTGGCTGTGCTGCAGGTCTCGGGAGCAGCTGGGGAGATGCAACAGGTGAGGGCATCTGCCCTTCCAGTGAGGCTGTGGGGCTGCCGAGGAGCTTTGGCGGCTGCAGGCTGGGTTTTGAAGGGAAAGAGAGTCCCACTGAGTGAGCCTCATGCTCTGCCCTCTGTTAGGAGAGTGCTGCTCCCCGACCCTGGTGCCTCAAGTGTGGCGTGACCGACTGTGATGCTGGGGCTGTGCAGGGCAGGTGGGCACGGCTGTGAGCCAAGTACCATTTCCTTTGCTTACATATAGATACAAGTCCTGGAACACGTTTAACTGCTTTGTTGAAATGGGCCATAAATGGGCCATAAAACGTAGCCATTTAAGTCTGGAGAAGCATTAAGAGACTCTTCAGCCGTAGATGCGTTATAAATAGTTGATAGCCCAGCCAGCTTCTAAAAATTCTACTCTGAAAGATCCCTCTCCAAATATCTGCTCTTTCCTAGGACAGCCGTGTAAGGACACAGGACACCTTCAACCAACTCCTACCGTCTGTCTAAGATCTGAGCAGCAGCAGCCAGCAACTTGTTAAAAGTTACAAGCTAAAAGATAATGTCTTTTAGAAAATAGGATTTTCTATTAAAGCTTTCATCTGCCTTTAAAGGCAGCAGGTATTACAGGTGTGCTAATCCCTTGGGAACACAGCCTGTGCTTAGATCTTCTTTGGATAAGCTGGAGAGTTCCCTGAGTCAGGCCAAAATTGAAATTTTAGCAGCTTGAGACAGTTTAATGTCTCCGTCGTCTCTTGGTGAAAGAACAGGATACATGCATTTCATGGTGGGCATTTTCTACAGGATTGCAGCCCCACATACTACATCCAATACTTCATTCTAGTGTGCAAGATTAAATGAAGAAGAAGCCGTGATTCTAATTACCCTATGCTAATTGGGATGCATTCAGGCTTCATTGATGATGCTATTATGCTGCAAGAAAACAATGGCAGCATATGTACTTACCTTGCTCTACTTATCCTATGATTATTCTCTGTTAGTACACAAACATAGTGAAAGTATCAGCCTGCACACAAATTAGTCCAGGAAATGGACCACTGGAAGTTCAGCCCTGGAGCAGATTCAGTCTCTCTAGTCTGGCATCGAACACAATGCTGGGGACTTCACAGCAAGCTTTTATGTTGTTTTGGGCTTAGCCTGTAATAGCGTTTGCAGTCTTGTGTTTCCTCACAAGAAAATGATTCCATATTCCCACCCAGTCGGTCCTGATGTCCTTATCTGATGGGATCTCCAAGGCAGAGTTTCACCCTGGTCTCTGGAATTCGTGCTGCCTGGGGAAGCATCACCTGCACAGCCTGCATCCAGCAATGCCAATTAGACCCAGCCTAAATTTGATAAGGGAGAGGAGGGCACACCTGCTGGATTGCTCACTGCTGCTTTGGTAACAGGAGCATAACTTGTTTTTCACTGTAAACTGGACTCAGACATTTGCATACTGTTTTTTACAGTAGTATCTAGTAGGCTGCTGGAGTCATTATAAAATCATCGGTGCTCGTTCCAGTCTGGTATATTCTGTTTGTCTAGTTGGCTGTTTTCCTACCATATGTATTTATTGAAGCTGGCTGAGTATCTTATTCAGTGATGTTTTTGCTTATTTATTCAAGAACAAGTTCATCAAAATTCAGCCAGGCTTTCTGTACTCAGCATACAGAGATCTAATCGAGCGTTTGAACACACCCATAACAATAGCAACTGAATGCAAAATTCCTTGTGATTCAAAAACTGAATGTAAACTTGATAGGAGCAACGAAAAATGTTTGCCTCCCCCCAAATCCATCCTGGTATTACTCTGTGAGACTGTAATGGCCTCTGAGAGTTAAAGGAGGAAATTGCCTCAAGTTGCATCAGGGAATGCTTAGATTGCATATGAGGGAAAAGAATAATTTCATGGAAAGGGTTATCAAGCACTTGAGCAGGCTGCCCATGGAAGTGGGGGAGTTACCATCCCTGGAAGTGTTCAAAATCTGTGTGTATGTGGCACTTGGGGACAGGGTTTAGTGGTGAACGTGATGGTGGTGTTGGGTTGACAATTGGACTTGACGATCTTAAAGGTTCTTTCCAACGTTAACAATTCTATGATTTTTCCATTTAAGGCACCTATTAACTCGAGCCACACTCCAGTATGGAGACCCTGGGGAGTTTCTAGCAGGTGCCTGTCTCAGGGCCCATCAACTAGTAAAGTGGTCATGATGTCATGTTCAATATTGTGGTCTCACCAGGGAGACTGATTTGTGTTGCATTAAGCAAGACAGAGTTGCTAATCTCCACTGAGGTTTACATGGGAAAATTTAAAGCCTATTCCAGTATATTAAATGAGGCTCAAAAGCTTCGATCAATAATTTCCCTTGTATGAAAAATAAGAGATGAAAATGATGGTAGATTGATTCAAAATACTTAATGCCAGATACCAGCTGATGGAAGTACCTTGTAAATAGCATTTTGTACAGTTGCCAATGAATTAGTCTAGATTGTGAGGGTGATTGAAATGTGTTTTATAATGTTCATCTCCAGTTTAGTGGCTATTTACAAAATTTAGAAGAATATGAAATCCCCAAAGAGTAAGTGAGCAGCCAGCAAAACCCAGAGCAGTGAGCACTGGTGGTTTGTAAATGAGATCTTGGCATGTTTTAGAAGACAAAAAAGCCAGAGTTCTTTACAAGCAAGAAGAATCAGTGCTAGTAGTGTTTTAAATTTTAAAATCTGTTTTCTAAGTACCTCCTTTTTCATCAACCCTCTACTTTACATGGAGATTATGATCTTTGATGTGGAAAGTGAACTGGATGTGGTTTTTAAAGTTAATTTGGTAATAAAAGAGCACTGCCTTCTCTGAACAGCCCTGTTCTCGACTGGGGCGGTTTTTGTAGCACTAGTTTGTTTCTCATCACACTGATTTCTGCAGGGAATTAGGAGAACTGTGTTGCTTGCCTGGCTCACTGGGGTGGATGGTAACCTTGGGCAGTGGTGTGATGACTTAACAGCCCAAGATCACAATGAGAAGAGGATGCCCAGTCATGTGGTCCCTTACAGCCTTTCTCTCCTGTCTGTGTAGAAGAGCCCTGCAGCCCTCCTTTCTTTTCTCATAAGTTTTTGCTTGTTCCCTGTTGCTCTGTGAGCTGTCCCAGGGCTGTTCCCAACAGTGCTTGGGGAGACTGCAGTGTGGGTCTTCTCCATGTCCTGAGAGAAAACAGACCACTGAGCAGTCCAGCAGGAGTTGGTCCACACAGATCCATCCATGTTGCAAACCCTGGGACCTTGGTTTTCATCCAGAAGCAGCAGTGAGCACCAATTCTTGCTCACTCATGTGCTTTTGTGTGGGTGCAGTCACCAGGGGAAGGGCTCTGCACTCTGCAAATGTGGATCTTAACCACTTTACTTTGTGCTGATTTTTTACTGCATTAATGCATTGTGGCACTACAGTGCTGACACTGGAGCTGATTTCCCTAGTGGTTGAAGCCAAGGCTTCCTGCAGACAGATCCCACTGGTGCAGTTCTGCTGACGCTGAGTGATGGCCAGGCTCCTGCTCAAGGGTCACTTGCACTTTTTGTCAGCCAGTGATGAGCACTGAGGTTTCCATCTTTACATGGGATTGCGCAAAAGTCTGCTTGGGCCAGAGGTTATTTTGGTTTTTGTTTATCTTCTTAATTAATTTAATGGGAAAGTCTCTGCTTCAAAGTAGAAGGCTCTGGGGAGAACTCATTGCATTTTTCCAGTAGGTAAGGAGGGCTTATAAAAGAGAGGGAGAATGACTTTGTACCTGGCAGATAGTGATAGGACAAGAGGGAATGGTTTCACACTAAAAGAGAGATTTAGGTGGGATATTGGAAAGAAATTCTTCCCTGTGAGAGTGGGCATGCCCAGAGTAGCTGTGGCTGCCCCATCCCTGGAAGTGTCCAAGGCCAGATTGGATGGGGCTTGGAGCAACCTGGGCTGGTGGGAGGTGTCCCTGCCTGTGGCAGGGGGTGGGACATTGATGGGCTTTGAAGTCCTTCCAACCCAAACCGTTGTATCATTCCATAAAGGTCCTCTTGGATAGAACTGGCGGTTTTAACAAAGCATTTTAGGTGTGCTGACATATTCCTGCTCCATGATCATATAATCAGGAGAAAGAAGACAGTGTGCAGCTACTGCTTCTATAAAAGCAATGGCTAATGACTAGTTTTGTCCTTTACCTTACTGTGTTTTATTGGAATAGGAAGAAAATGCAACCAAGGAGGGGCTGCAGAGTGCCCACAGCGTTGTGCTGATCACAAGTGCCAAAGGAAAAGTGCTAGAAAAGTAATATTTTCTCATGAGTAACAGGAAAACAGCTTTTTTTCCTGGTGATTCAGTCCACTAATTAGTTTTCAGTACTCAGTCCACAGGATTTTTGTAGGAAATAGGTCTTTCTATTTATAAATTGTTGTTCTGTCAAGTCACAATTTTTAATTTGTGGTCTTGAGGATTTTCATTTCCTCCTTGTGAGGTGCATTTTAACTAAACCAAGTTCTGCCAGCACTGTACAAGTTGCTGCCAAAACTGCCCTTGGTGCTCAGCTCAGGCCTTTGCAGGGAAGAGGGAAGCTGAAGGAGGGCTGAGACTCCTTGATAACTAGACATGACCATGAGAAGTGACCTTTTCCACTTGCTGGCTCTTCCATTTGCTCTCAGAGCCCAGGCTGACCTCTGTGGCCAGGACTTGCTGCCATGGCTTTCCCTCCATTCCTACTCACTGTGCAATCTGCAAAATTCACAGATGCCCCCAAAGAACTGGCTGGATCTCCACAGGTGATCGTAGAGTCATAGAATGTCTTGAGTTGGAAGGGACACACAAGGGTCATTGAAGTCCAGCTTCTGGCCCTGCACAAAATGGGGTTTGGAATCAGGACCTACATTTTAAATCCTTTCCAGGTTTGGGATTTTCATTTCAAGTCATTATATATGAATGGCAAGCATTTTTATCCAGTGTTAATGGTATAAATACAAAAATTCAGAGGGTATTTCTTGAAAGATCTCATTTTGACTTAAAAAAACACAGTCAGGTTCTGCATCAGTTCTCCATGTGTTTTTATTGATACAAGAAATGTGTGATGAAAGTGAAGAGACTTGTATTTTTCCTCTGGCACTGCTTTCTGTATTTCAAAATCATGTTCAGTATTTGCACACTTGAAATAGGCTCTTTGTGTTCATTCATACTTCTTGGAGGTTATTAGGGGCAATAAAGGATTGCAGGATGCCTTTCTGAAAGCAAGGTGCACTGTAGGAGCTTTTGAAATGTTTATTAATGTTTCTACCTGTTTCTTGTCGAGGAGAAGCAGGTGACAATTAATGTACATTATTCGGGGTGTCTACCTGGCTGAACACATTCAGCTCACAGAATCAGATTGTTCGG
Source organism: Scytalopus superciliaris (assembly GCA_013400415.1). Lineage (NCBI taxonomy): Eukaryota > Metazoa > Chordata > Aves > Passeriformes > Rhinocryptidae > Scytalopus > Scytalopus superciliaris. The sequence goes on from VXBX01009019.1 coordinate 282,521, forward strand.
GTCAGAAAGGACCTTAAGACTCATGTTGTTCCAGACCCCTGCCATGGGCAGGGACATCTTCCACTAGACCAGATTGCTCAGAGCCCCATCAGCCTGGCCTTGAGCACTTCCAGGGATGTGGCAGCCACAGTTTCTCTGGGCAACAAACAAGATGCAGCTCAGTCTTCAGGTAAAGAATTTATCTGAAGTTCTTCATCTGAAGGCTGAGCTTCATCCTTGGTATTTCCCAGGACTTGGGATGCTGATTCAGAGTTTTCTGAACCACTTGCCCAGCAGTGGAGGCCTCAGTGTAAATCCTAGCTCTGGCCTTGGATGGGAGCACCACAGCATTGCTGGTTCAGCAGACATTGGGAAGGTGAATGTTGCCATCACTCCACTTGCAAAGCCTGGCAGTGCCTTTGAAAGTAAAAACCTATGTGACTTTACAAGCTGAGCAGGAGAAATGCAAGAGAGTCTTTCCATAGGCATCAAGTAATGGCCCTTTGAAAGGTAATGGGTGCAAAGAGGGTGAAGCCAGGGTCTTCTTGGTGGTGTCCAGCACTGGGATAAGAGACCACAGGCAGGAGCTGATGTGCACAAAGTTCAACCTGAACATGAGGAAGAAACTTCTTCCCTGTGCAGTGACCAAGCACTGAACAGGCTGCCCAGAGGGGTGTGGAGTCTCCCTTCACTGGAGGGATTATCTGGACACATTCCTGTGCCATGTGCTTGAGCAGAGAGGTTAGAACAGACGACCCACTGTGGTCCCTTCCAGCCTGACCCATTCTGTGATTCTGTGAATGTCTGGCACTGCTTCCCATATTTCCCAGGAAATAGGTGGGTAACTGCAGATGTTACTGCTGTGGAGAAAGGGGAGAAGACACAGGAGGAATTAGAGATATGCTTCACTGCCATTGCTCCAAACAGCAAACAAATAAGCACTAATCAGTAAATCAGCCCATAACACTTTCCCCCAGACGCTGTCCTCATATGGCCTGTTTGTGCTAATCCTCCTCAGCACTGAATCACATGCAAACTCAAAAAAAACCACCCACACCTCTGAGTGAGAGATTTTAAACTTACACTGTCTGGGAGAAAACTCCCTCCCAGGCTGGTTTGTAGTTTGTACCAAATAACCCCAGGCCTTGGGCTGGATGCTGAGGCTGCGGCTGCATTTTGAATCTGCTGCTGATTCATAAACATCACAAGCAGTTGATTTCAGCTGAACCCCCTTGATTTAATTACACTCTTGTATACAATGGGGACCTTGTGTTTTCCTATATGTAATGAATATTAAGCTGATAGCCCTGTAATTTCCTGTGCCAGGCTTGCTCTCATTTTTTGCATATTGATACCACATTTGGTTTGTTATTTTCCAATTTTCCAGTCTTCTAGACTTGTGCTCAGCGAGTTCTCCATAGTAATTGCTGTTGGCACACACATTTCCTTCCTCAAATCTGCTCGAACACCCTGCAATGAATTTTGTCTCATCCTAGAGATTTGCTTGGGTTTGAATTTCTCTTATTTATTCATTGCCTTGAACTCAGCAACCCTGGAATCCTGCAGGACTCTGGATATAATTTCATATTTCCACAGTTTTAATTTCCCCCATTATCCCAGGCAAGCCCCCTTCTCCTCCGTGTGTGTGTGTGTGTGTGTGTGTGTGTGTGTTTTATCTGACCCTGTGACTTTCTGCTGTTTATAAGCCACTTCCTGTGGTGCTTGTGGTGCTTCCTCAGAAACTCCTGTTCAAATCTGAACACGAAGAGGGATTTAAATCTGCCAGCATCAAAAATTAAAAAATGCTGATATTTATTCAGTCTTCTTGGCCTCTTGGTGCTTTTGGTGTTTGTCCAGCTTTCTTCTTTTCTCTGACTTTGAGGTGCTCATCTGGGTGTGCCTTACCTTGCCTATGAAAGGGAATAAATCTCTTTTTTCGGTGGGATTTGGGCATTGGAAGGTGTGGGGAATGAGGACTCTGTGCCAGGGGTCAGCATGTGGGGCTGGTTTTGTAGGACTAGTAGTGGGATTAAAACAAAAAAGGAGTTGACAACATATTGGGCTTTTATTTGAACTAGAAAACAGACATACCTTAAGTGTTAATCATATAAGTCAGCTGAGTGTCTACAAAAGCCAACCCCAGGCTGCTGCACTGGAGTGCTGGGAAGATGTGCTTGGCCCTGGAAGGGGAGGTGTTTGATGCCTTTCCCCATCTCTGTTCTGAGAAACTGCAGCAGCTTGGGGGGAGGGCAGGAAGAGACAAAAAGAAAGGGGGAAAAAAGGAAAACATTAACTGAGTTCTCTCCATTTCCCAAGGTGCTGTGTGAAAACTAACCTCCTCCAATGTGCCTGTGGAAGGCAACCACTTACTGAGGCCCTTGAGCTTATGGTCTGTGTTCAAAAAACAGTCAAATGGACCACTGCCTGTGGAAATGCCAGGCAGGCTGTGCCCAGTGCTGGTGCCTCTGGCTTTTCAGGCTTTTTCCATCTCTGAGATGTTCATGAGACTCATGTCCTGCAGAAGCAGCTACTCCCTGGCACCTGACACCCCTCTTATGGCCATGATGCAAGTCGAGGTGCTCTTTTCTGTGAATTCATGGCACCGTTTTCCATCCTGGGTATAATTTCTCTGGCAGCTGAAGGAAAGCCAGATGCCCTCTCTGTATTTCTTCGTGGTTTCTTTCCAGGAGCATTTACTGAGGAGAGTATTCCCATGATGAATAATCACCTTTGCTAGAACAAACAGCAAAAAGAGGAGTGCCCAAACTGCAGACCTTCATAATTGGCTGTACCACTGGCAGGGTAAGCTGGCTGGCTGTGCTTATCCCAGATAAGCACCTAGCATTTTTCTAAATATATACCAATCTTGCTGACTGATTTTTTGAATGTGAAGTTCTATGAAGGCCAGGTTCTTTCTCAGAACTTAGCATATAGTGAGTTTTATATATACAATCTCATATTCTTGTGTTCTTCACCTGTCATTAGGAGGATTGACCAGTGTATTTTAACCAGGTTTTAACCAGTACATTTTGCTCTATTTTGTGCACTCACTTTCCCGTCTTTAAAGCCTCTTTCCAGTTTGGTCCTTACTGTAGTCCTCAAGAGGAGCAACCAAAGCCTGAGTTAGGGATCAGTGAATGAAGTAGTCACGTTGATGGTGGTGTTGCCATGTGATGATGCAAATTTTTCTATTTTTGTCAGAAATGAGAGCCCTGGTGAACCAGAGTCTAGATCAAAGATACCATAGCTGGAATTCTGCTTATTTTGTCACCTATTTCTGCAGAGTAACCTACTTCTGGTGCTACCTGATGTAATCAGAAGCAACCTGTGCAATTAAGAAACTAAGAGACATCTTTGGATCGGAAAACTGTCAGGTTACTGTCTTTTGCAGTTGAGTTTTATTTTCCTTAGTGCTCTCAAGGTGTCTTAGTTCCTTTCAAGAGACAATTCATACTCACAGGCTCAGCAATTATTGATGGTTTCCTTTGTCAGACAAGCAGGGTATGTGAGCATGTGTGTACCACTCACAAGGTACATACCGCTGTCCTAAATGCATCACTGAACACCTTAAAATTAGAAGCATAAACATCATTCCTTACTGAAAACCCCTTTTTTACAGAGCTAATTGCACTACCTCATTCACGTGTATACAAAAGGGAAATGGCCTATTTTTTTTTTCTCCTTGCATGACTTGCTCCTATTGAGAGGGCAGTTCAGGAAGGACACATGTTCCATTCTTGTTGTGTGGTGGTCCTGAAGGCTTAGTGCTGGGCTCAGAGAGATGTGCATACTGGAGCACCTGTGGGGATCCAGGAAGAGTTGAAACACAAGCTGAGGGCTTTGCTCCATCTCACCCCTGTGGGTGCATTCACCTGGTGATGTTGGAGACAGAACATGAGGTGTGAAGAGGCTGCTGGAATCACCCCTTCCTCTCAGTCATTGCTCTCTTGGTGGCTGTCACTGCTCTGATCTGCTCCTGCAGGATGGACAGTATCGTCCTTCCCCTGTCCAACCACTCACGCTGAGCCAAGTGATCCTAAAAACCTGCAGATAATTGTGCTGTTTATGAGGAGCAGCCAAGGGCACTTGGGGTGTTCAGCTGCAGAAGAGGAGACTGAGGGGAGACCTCATTGCAGGTCCAGCTTCCTCAGGAGGGGCAGAGGAGGGGCAGGCACTGATCTCTGCTCTGTGGGGACCAGAGACAGAGCCAGGGAATGGCCCGGAGTTGGGGCAGGACAGGCTCAGGTTGGATCTCAGGCAAAGGCTCTTCTTTGCCCAGAGGGTGGTGGGCACTGCCCAGGCTCCCCAGGGCAGTGGGCACAGCCCCAAGGCTGCCACAGCTCCAGGAGTCTTTGGATGATGCTCTGGGGCACAGGGGGTGACTCTTGGGGCTGTGGATGTGCAGGGCTGAGGGTTGGACTCTGTGAGACTTGAGGGTCCCTTCCAGCTCAGGATATTGTGTGGTTCTGTGATGTTTTTTGCCAGTTTTTCCTTTTTAGTTGACTCTGGACCAGTTGCACATGAGGTCACGCTGTCAGACAGGAGAGGGCTTGGGACACCCAGCTGGTGTGTGGGGACATCACTCCCAGCTCAGCACCAAGCTCTGGCAAATCAGAAATGAGTGAGGTCAGTGTCAACTGGGCTGCCTCACACAGAGGAACTGCTGCTCAGCTCTGAGCTCTCTCCTGAAGAGCTGGCTGTGGGTTTCACAGCAGGGTATTCCAGGTACCATTTCCTGTATGGGTTCCTGCAGCAGACAGCTTTGGCTCAGGAAAAGGGGGAATTTTTCTGAGACAGCTTTGTGATGAGGATGCATCACATCTGTAGATTTCTCAGTGTATTTTGAATGGTGGGACTTCTTGGGTCCGTCCAATCTTCACTTGTATTCAGATTGATACCTCAGCGGTGACTTGATGGTTTATATTTTACAGTTATACAGAACCCAAATCATCCTTCTGGTTCCAGGTGATTTAAATAATGGCTGTTTCTGCAATGGTAAAAGGTGAAACTACCTCTCCTCTTCCTCTCTGAGAAGAGAGCAGAAAGTGACTGAGCAAGTGGTACATATGTTGAAATAGTCTTGGAGTAGGAGCTTCAGAGTTATTAATAACAGCCGAGCACGTAATTGTGCATAATGCATTGGAAACATTTCTCTTCTTGTGATTGAAAGGCATTTGCGTTTGATTGGTGTGTAACTGTTGTACCTGGGAATATCTAGGGGCTGTGAATCTGAAACATTTCAGGCAGGAGTGCTTATCAGTCACATCTGAAAACACCGGAGCAAAATGTCCTCGTGACAAACGCAGGCAGGGCCAGTAACGACCTTTACAAGACAGTTTTATGGAGCAGGATAAACAAGAGAGGCTGGATCCTCAGTTGCAGTAAAGCATCCTGTCTGTGCTGCCACTGCCGGGGCGGTGCCAAAGCTCAGAGATAGAGAGAAATGTCAGGCAGAAGCAGCTGCCTCTCTGCTCTGAGGCTGTAGTGAAGCTGTGCTGAGCCTGAGAGCTGGGCTTCCAGCATGGCTGGGGAGCTGGGAGCATCCACCTCTGTGCTTGGGAGCTGGTGAGAAAGGCCTCCTACCAGCAAACCTTTATCTGAAATCTTTGTGAAGCAGGCAAAGCAGGGGAGCTTGGACATTGTGCCAGGTTTGCTGTGCCAGTGGTAGTTTGCCATCACCTCAAATCCAGGTGCTGCTGATTTCCCCTCAGAGACCAGGAGGTGGGGAGTACCTATTTTGGGGCAGTGGGACAAAAGCATGTGGAGTGCACCTGGGCATGATCCTCGTGGACAGGTGCAGTGACTCAGTAGCTTCTACACCTTGTCCGTCCTCCCAGTATAAAACTTGAGATCTGAGTTGGTGTAGTGGGTAATTACCTTCAAAAGGGCTCGGATTTCAATCACAGAGGAAACCTGTGCTGCTCCTTTTACCAGGCTTGTACTCCGGTGAGGAGTCCAGTCCACAGAGCTGCTGAGTTGAGACTTTCACCAGTGTGAAATTCACTTTGGAAGAGTAGTGTCACTAAAAAGGGAAGCTGGCTGGCTCTCCTAAATTAAGTAATTACTCCTGGACACAACCCTCCATGAAGTAGCTGGAAGTTCATCCTCAGGCTGAGATGGAAGGCGATTTAACAAGGTGTTTTACAAAGTGTAGGTGGATAAATTCCTGAAGCATATCTGTATAAACCTGCTGTAAAGGCTGCACAGAGGTTAAGCAGATAGATAACTTCATAGAAGCTGAGTAATCACACTATTACTCCATATAATCTTGCTGGAAGGCATATTTTTCTACAGAGCAATGATACAGAAGATATTTGTGTGTAGTGATTACAGCGGCAGAAATCAATTGCACACAGCAAACAATTTGTTAGCCCAGGCATGCACATTATATCATCAATAAAGGGATTAGTTTGTTGAACTATAATGAGGATGAGAAGAAAGCAAACTTCTTACTGGTATAACTAGTCCAGTTACAATATTGGCAACAAATCCATCTAGTGTACATACATTCTTCTGTAGGCTGAGGTAGTATGTGAGGTTTCCTTAATACCCAATAGCTCTATATGTTCTTTGCATCTTCAGTATACACCATAAGTACTCATTAGTTTCTTAAAAATAATGCTTAGCCTGATTTTAAGAAACATATACAAGCAGACTGCTACCTTTACCACTACAAAGGAAAAAGGGATCACCCTGATGTCACTGCACTTCTTAAGGTACTTTCTGTTAAGGTATAGGTAAGGTAACCAGTTTTCTGTTCATTAGGAGCCCTGTTGTGTTGAATTAGGTATTCCCAAAGGCAGGCATGGTCCTTTATCCTTCACTTGGATGGGGTGCCAGTGGTGCTGAACTCAGCTGAGCTTCTCTTGCACAAAACCTACTCCCTCATTGCACTGTGCTGTGACAGTCACAAATCACTGCGGAGAAGAAGCCTCCCCAACACCTGTGAGGTGGGTTGGTTTAATTATCCTCTGTGAAGAGTGCATTTTCCAAGTGTGCAGCTGATGGCACATGTTCAAGGACACATGAAGAGGGTGTGACTTCTTGGCTGAGAAACAGATGTTGGGCTCTGCCTCTTCTCCCAGCCCCTCATCCCCCCACTTCTGAGCTGCAGGAAAAAATTCCTCCTTGAACCCCTCCAAAAGGTGTCTTTAACCCCTGTCTGCAGCTCTCTGGTGCAGAGAGGATTGTGACTCCTTTACAGGTAAGGCAGGGTGTGATGGCTTCTCTTTAAGAGTCCCTTGGTTCTCAGCAAGCACCAAGGCCAGAACTGACTCCAGTGTGAGGCTCTCCAGGGAATGATAGTGCTGAAGGGCTAAGAATTGTCTTGCCACAAATCCTACAAATTAGGTAGGAATGAGTCTTTCCTTATTCCAGGTTTGAGGGTGGGTTTAAAACTGACCACTTTGGAGGAGAGCCAGAAAACAAGAAGGAAGCTGAAAAGGCGAATTGTGCATCAGCAGGGGAAAATAATCCCTCCTGATCCTGCAGGTAGCTAGAAGTCACAAAGCATGGGATTAATGTTATATAAATAAGGTGTAAACAAACTCAGTGGCAGGAGAATGCCTAAATCCTTCAGGCCTCTTACAAATCAAACCTGTTCTGGAAGGATTCAATTATTTCTGAGATCTCACCTTAGCTGGGGATTAACTGACACCAGAGATCAGGAAACCCATTATATGTGGATCTGTGTATATACTTTCTGGGCTTAGTTTTTGCTACAAATATTTTAAGGAAGGGGCATGAGTTGCAGGCTTACCATGAGGCCCATCCAGTTTTTATAGTCAGCCCATGGTCCCTTTGGATTTTGATGGAGCAGCTGGAGGTGATATTTTCTTGGCCAAGAAAAAAGAGGAATATGACACATCTCAGAATATTTTGGGAGTTGGGAAAGTAGTGAAGAATATCTGATGCTGCCTTGCATTGTGTGATGTTTTCTGCAAGCTATTTAGTTGACCTCAGGATCTTTCTCTACAAAAGAGCTGGAGAGGGACTTTTGACAAGGGCCTGGAGTGACAGGACAAAGGGGAATGGCTTCCCACTGCCAGAGGGCAGGGTTAGGCAGGATATTCCTCATTGTGAGGGTGGGCAGGCCCTGGCACAGGTTGGCCAGAGAAGCTGTGGCTGCCCCATCCCTGAGAGTGTCCAAGGCCAGGTTGGACGGGGCTTGGAGAAACCTGGGCTAGTGGAAGGTGTCCCTGCCTATTGAGGGGGTGGAGACAGATGATCTTTAAGGTCCCTTCCAACCCACATAATTCTGGGGTTCTATGACCAGACAGAAGGTGTTACTGATTCCTTGGCCCATTTCTGTGATGGCTGAAGCAAAAAGACCATTTGTCAAGGCTATTTTGGGAACTGTTTTCCTTCCCATGTCCTGCACCATGATCCTCATTGTCATGGGCATGTCAAAACCTGAGGACAGTTGCAGAGTGTGTGACACAGAGTGGGAAGGCAGGATGGTTGCTACAGCAAAGCCTCTAACATAAATATAAGGAAAGAAAAGGAAAATCACATCTGAGTTATTATTAAGCACAGAATAACATGTAAATTGTACCTCAGCTGGCCTGTTCTGGGGAGCTTCCAGACATTTAATTGGTTGAGACAGATATATAACAGTGTCACTATCAGCTAGGGACCCATATAAATCGTCAGTTATGGTTTCTTCTGCCATCACATGTAGCCATGCCTGTGTGGCTTGAGTATTACAGAAAGGAAGCAAAATACAACTCATCCTGTCAAGAGCTGCTCTGTATTGTAATTGCAGTGTCTGTAAGGAATGCCAGGGTTAGATTATTGGAGGTGTCAGAAACAGAATGGGAGAGATTAAATGGCCACAAAGAGCTACAAAATGAGGAGGTAATTGCACTTCATGAGAGTGCAAAGATAACACAGGGAATGTAGATCTTGACCAACTTTGTGTGGAGCTGAAAGTGCACACTGTGTTCCCCCTGTCTCTGCGTGCGCTCCTGGGAACACACAGAGATGCCGGTGAGGAGGAGCAGAGCACTCAGCAAGCACAGCCCTGCTGAACCCTCTGGGGCAGACACTACTCCTGCTGCAAGACATGGCACAGGACAAAGGTGAGCTCTGCCGCATCACTAAGGCACTTGAGCAGCAGCCTTTTGAATGAAGAAAACAGCTCCCTGCTAAATACAAAAGCAGGGAAGACACAGAAAATCATAGAATCAGAGCGTCAGCTGAGTGGGAAGGGACCCACAAGGTTCATTGAGTCCAACCCTCAGCCCTGCACAGGCCACAGCCCCAAGAGTCACCCCCTGTGCCCCAGAGCATCATCCAAAGGCTCCTGGAGCTGTGGCAGCCTTGGGGCTGTGCCCACTGCCCTGGGGAGCCTGGGCAGTGCCCACCACCCTCTGGGGGAAGAGCCTTTCCCTGAGATCCAACCTGAGCCTGCCCTGACACAACCTCAGGACAACGTGAGTGATTCTACAGAAAAGGTCCAGACAGGCAGAACATCTCCAAACTTCATGGCAAATGTGCTGCCTGGTGTACCATCTGCACCCCTCACAGGGAGGGCCAGTCCTGGTCCTACCCATCACCTTCACCAGCCTCTCAGGTGAGTCAGCCTGTGCTGACCTGGGGACAAGGGGAAGCTGTGAGATCTTTGAGGAGAGAGGCTGAGCATGAGTGTTTTGCTTTGTTGTGGGTTGCAGGTTCACCCTGAAGCAGCGCTCAGGCAGCAGGAGAGCTCTTCTGGTTGTCATTCACCTGTGGCTGCTTCTCATTCCTGAAAGCCTCTTTCTGCAGAAAGGCCACTGTGTTGATACCAGACAGTTGTATTTGGTTTTTGTCAGCTCCTGTTTTCTCCATTGTGTCTGCAGGGTACTTTGGGGGGATCTCTAGTGCATACCAAGTTATACAGTGGAGTTCTTGGGTGCACTTGGACTGTCTCTGCATCAACAAACCAGACAGTGCAGCTGCCTCCCAGCTCCTATGAGAATAATCTCCTAGTCCTTGAAGGAGCTGTTCCCAGGACCACTTTCTAAAAGTTATATAGACTTACCCTTCTCCCTGTCTGAGATACATCACTGTTTCTGTTTAGTCTTTGGTCCTGTTATTGCCGTCTTTAAGCTCTTGAACATTTGTCTCCAATGAAACCCCTTGTGTAATGCTGCAGCAAGACTGGGGTAACATCATGTCTGTTGTGCAGGTGAGGAGGTGAGTACCCTCCAGGTCAGGAGTAAAAGTGTGAATGAAGGAATTGAGGTGCTTGATAGTCACTGAATTCAAATTTCGTGTAAGAAGTCAGGAACTATATGACATGGTGAAAGAGAATATAGAGCAAAGGTAAGTCTTGCTTCTGCCTACAGAGAGTTCACAGGGATCACTTCTCATCTCAAGGGGAAGAGCTGGAATGGAGCAAATGGCTATTTGTAGCAGCCCTTCACCTTCCCTTTCTCTGATAGTTTATGGGACATATTTTATTTCCCTGGAGCAAGGAGATCAGCATGGCTTCTCTACACACAGAGGATGTGCACTACCTTTATAAAATGTAGTTTGGGGTTTTTTTTCCCCTAGAAGCTTCATGTTTGACAGAGTAGTAATGTGTTACATTAGGTCAGATTGTTTACTGGCAGTTAATGGGGATCTGTGTGGGCCCAATAACTAATTTCTTGTGGTGTCTGATTAACTCCTAACCCAAATTCAGGATCCCTCCCCTGGCATAAATAGAATGGGCTATTGGAGGATCTAGCCCAATTAGTGTAGGTAGCACAGGTTCTCCTTTGCATCATTATTCAAATTTTGTAGAACTGAGCTTTGCAGGAGAGAAGGAATTTGGCCACATGCCTTTCCTGTGGTGCCAATTTGGATGAATTGATGTTTGATGTATGTAGGTAGCACTACCAAGACAAGTGAAGGGGACAAAAGTCAAGTGTACACTGCAGGCAATTATCCATTAGTATAAAAGCTCCTTGGTATAATATTTAGACATTCAAATGCCAAAAAAACTGGACATGATGATAGCTTTTGCAGCACTGTATAATTCATACATTACAGCTCTGCTTTTCATGTTTAGTATTTCAGAAATAACAGAACCCATTTTTATCAGGAATTGCAACATGAAATGCAGTGGGTGTAACTGAAGCAGAGATCTCCAGTGCTTGCTGTGAACCTCTTCCTGACTTTATAAATGGCCTGGGATGTTTGATTTAAGAAAGTCTCTGGAATGGTAACCCCGAGATGTCCAGTTGGTAGAAATCTCTGCAGTTCACATGGGGTGGTGAAATTGTGTCCCTGTGAGAGGCAGAGTTCCCCTGCACTGGCACGAGAGCAGGATTTCTCCTGCCCTCTCTAGTGTCAGGCCTCAGTGACTTCGCTCTTGGTGATGTCTACAGTGCCTAGAAAATACAATTTACAGTTGAAGGGATTAATAACTAGCTATTATCATGCATTACCTGAGAAAACAAGCCTGTCTTGTGTGCAATAAACAAGTGGTTCCTTGGCATCAGTGCACGTGATGCTTGTGAAATTGTCCCTGAGGATTCTCTGGTGCTTGTGATCAGTATGGGTTTTCCCATCAGAGGCAGTAATTTGGGACATACCCACCTAGAAGACCACATGTTCAGGTGTTCCACACCTTCAGAAACCTTGAGTCTTTGGGACTTCAATCTCCACCTCCAATTTCCTTGAAACTAGTTTTTTTAAATATCAGGATGATATGGTAGAGGTTCATCCTATGCCTTGGCCCATAAAGAGATTAGAGAAATTCAATTTTAAATGTATGCTTTCCCTGATGCACCCTAGAGCTGTGGGCTGTGACTCACTGATTTGTCTTCCTGTGATTGTGTCCCAGTTGCCTTAAGAACCACTGCTCAAACATTTGAATAACTGTAACAGTCCAAGACCTCCAGCTTTGTGAATAAGGAAAGCAGGAAAGGCACTGGACCCTGTGTGTGTATCCTCTCCCTCTACCATGGTACAGCTATTGTGACTGTTGTTGTCTCAGGTGGGATTCACCTCCTCTGCCCTACAAGTCTGTTACTCATATTTCTGATTAAAGCTCAGTTCCTGATCTTATCTGAGCACATCAGAATACACTTTCTCCTGTGAAATTAGTAGTTTGCATAAAAAATTTGCAAGTAGTAAATCTGAAATGGTCAGGAAACGCCAGGGACATGGTGTAATTCTGGGAATGTGTTTTTAAATCATGTCTGCTCTTCAAGCCAGTTTCATGGCTGTTGGGGACTCTGGTGCTTGGTGATGCTGCAGCCAGAGATTTTGAATACTGAGATGTATTTTCACTGCTCTGGAAGTATTAAAAAAACGATATAGTGTGAGAATTAGCTTTTCCAGGCTCTAATAGCTGTCAGTGTGTTTACTGGTCAATCTATGATCCTTCCATCACCTTTGCAAAGTTAAGGACCCTGATAAAATATCCATTAAAATCAGAGTTGTTTTGTACACCTCCCCAGGCACTGGATGAGATCCAGCCTAAATACCCAATCTACATTTTTATGAGTCATTGCAGGAGCAGGGAACATACCACGACAGGTATAATTGCCAGTTTCAGTGGGAATTTTGCTGCCTCCAGTCTGACTCTAGCCCGGTCAATATGCATTTCCATTATGGACAAGGTTGATCTTATATTCCTATGGCATATTGCTCAAATTGTGTGCACACACAGGAGTCATAAACCATTTTCCAATGACTTGGGCCTTGATATTAAGGCTTGTATGGTTCATGCATCTGCTCTATTGTAAATCTGCTGGTGCTTCCACACAGCCTGCTCAAGGAGCAAGAAAGACAGAGAAACATCTGTTTAGAGTTTTAAGCAGCTTGTTAGATGAATTCAGCACCTGAGTTCCCTGTGGTGAATCAGCCCTGCTCTCCTGTACATAGGAGAGATGAAGAAACCCTCCTTGGCATCCATGTGCTCCCAGCTCATGGTGCATTGCTCAAGGTAATCCCTGCTGGTGCCAGTGAGAACTGCCTGTTCTAAACCTCCGAAAGTAACTATGGGAATAGCATTCTGAGGGGGGAGAGTTTACTCTGCTAAATCTGCTAAATCCTACAAGAAGTCTGGAGAGGAATTGTTTACAACAGCATGTGGTAACAGCACAAGGGGGAATGGCCTCACACTGAAAGACTGTATTAGGAAGAAATTTTTAACTGTGAGGGTGGGGAGGCACAGGCTGGGCAGAGAAGCTGAGGCTGCCCCATCCCTGGGAGTGTCCAAGGCCAGGTTGGATGGGGTTTGGAGCAACCTGAGCTAGTGGAAGGTGTCCCTGCCCATGGCAGGAGGGTGGGAGCCAGCTGGTCTTTGCAACCCAAACCATTCTGTGATTTGTATGATTTCTGTGATTGTGGTACTGCTACACACAGTTTATGGTGTCTCCATCTTACTGCCATCCCAGTTACCTCCTTGACAGTGCCCACTACTGTGCAGTAGTTCTGAAAAAATCACTGTGTCTGATTAAAATGTCTCAATCCTGAACCAGTTTTCTTCTTACGCCGTTTTGTCCTCTTCCCACAACTGGAAAGGATCTCTTTGGTTTTGGTGACCATTACACAGCCAAATGGAAACTTCCTTTTAGTGGGGGTTCCAGGCCAGGCTGTGTAAGCTGCACAAGGGATTTGGCTCTGGAAAGGAGGTGCTTCTGTTTGATAATCCTCTCTTTGCTGCCTGTGTATAAGGTGTTAGACATGAGTCGATATCAAGGGCTGATTTACCACAGCAAGGAGATTTTCCATTTAAGGAAATTCATTTTTAGCCTACTCAGGGAACCCAGGAGCACATCCCTCTGCCTGTACATGTTTGTGAAACAAAAGAAATGGGCTCATGATAAAAACTGTTTGAAATATCATGTTTTGTTCCTTGCTAACTCTAGGGTCAGACTGCCTGAACAGTGTGCATTTGTGTCATGACCACAGAAACAGTAATTTTGGCTGTTCCCAAAGCACATGGTACCTCCAGTAGGTCCAGAGTACAGCAAACTGGCCCGTGGCCCAGGGCAAAGCTTGTGGACTCGTCAGGAGTTGTGTTTTATGGCCTGAAGTCCTCGTAAACCTTCGGGCTCATCCATTCCAAAATTCAGGGAGAAAAAGGACTGTGACTGTCTGGTGCCTTCCCACCCCTCATGAACAGCAAAGGCCTGTGGTATCCTGGACAGAGTATGTTTTGCCTGATGCAGTTACAATGAGCTATTTCTCTCTCTTTTCTGAGTGATTTTGATTATTATGTATAACAGCACATGGTCTCCAGTGGATAAAAGCCTCTAATTCTATTTTATCCAACTCGGAGTGCAATCTCAGCAACTGGCTGTTGCCTGTATTATTCAGCAGTAGCTACGGCATGTATTATTGCATATGATATGAAGGACTTTGTAATAAATATTTTGCATTCCTTTAATCTGTCTGTTCTTATATCATGTTCTCCAGATAATCCCCTAATCCACCATGTACTATTTAATAATTCTTCTGCCAATCTGTTCTTCTCTCTCATCCAAACACATCTGCCTACCTGCCCCAGGACATGCTTTCCATCAATCTGTCTTCTGAGCAGTCTTCAAAGTCTTGTGTTTCCATGACTGTGTCATTCAGAGGAAGAACATTCTTTGCTTGTGTGCCTTTCTGAGTAACAGTAAACGGTCCTGTGTTTAGATCCCAGCCATTTGGCACACAACAATGATTTTTTTTTTTTTTTTTCCTGAATAGAGGCCAAGGGCCTTCAGGAGAAAACAAGGTCTGGCACAGCAGGCAGTGGCATGGGGTTGGTGGTGTTTCTGTTTGCTGATGGTTGTTTTATCTGATCCCAGTCACTTTGTGCCTCTTCTTTCTTCTCAGCCATTTCATGGGTGCATTAGAGCCCTTCAGGGAAGGGGCTTTCCTAGGTGAGAACATGAACTTTGGGCATCAGGGATCTTTGGTGGTGCAGGTATTGAGGAGTTCAACTCTCCCATGGGTATGTCTTCAACATGGCTTCTTTGCCCTGGCTGATCAGCATTAAGTAGAGCTGGTGAGCGTTTTGTGTAAGGGCCAAGGGGAGAGGGGCAAAGGCCTGATGGCCACCAACTGCTCTGAGTCTGCCCCAGCTCTGGTGACCAGTGACAGAACCCAAGGGAACTGGCTGGAGCTGTGTCAGGGCAGAGTTAGTTGGTTACTGGGAAAAGACCCTTCCCCCAGAGGGTGGTCGGGCACTGACCAGGCTCCCCAGGGCAGTGGGCACAGCCCCAAGGCTGTCAGAGCTCCAGGAGTGCTTAGACAATGCTCTCAGGTACATGGTGGGATTCTTGGGTCTGTCCAGTGCACAGCTGGGAGTTGGGTTTTGATGTCCTTGTGGGTCCCTTCCAGCTTGGCATATTCTACAATTCTATGACAAGATGTCTCCAGACCATCATGGTTAATGTGCAGCTACAGACCCTTCTGTTCACTGACCTTCTCCCTCTCTGAGTCCATTAGCTTCCCAATGCATGTGGCAAAGAGATCCAAGTTCAAAGTAATCCAAGGCTTCTCACTTGAGTTTTCCTTGGAGCAAAGACCATGTGAAGAGACAGATGGTCATATATCATGCATTTGTGTGGAGTGCTCTTTCCCTAGCTAGGCCTGGCTTGCAAAGTTACACATGGCAATCTCATGCTTTCTCTGCTACCATAAACTGGGGCTGTTAACCCCAAGGAACAGAGCATTTGAGATGGGAATGGGATGTCATGATGAAAGGAACAGTGTCGGAGCCCAAACTGACAAGTAGCATATCTGCAAAGGTACTGTGCTCCACTGCTTCAAAGTTAGTACTTACACTGCAAGTCATGGTTTATTATAACTATTCTCTAAACCCTACTAATGAAATCATGTCAGTATTTCTTAAAGCAGGCAACAATGCTGAACCAGAGAAGACATGAAAAGAGTTCTGATCATCTATTAATAGTGTTGCAGTCTTATTTTGAAAAGATCCCCAAATTCATGTGTGGTGGCATTAAACACTAACCTCCTTAAAGAACACTTAGTGCACCTTAGTAGTATCTATTATAGTATATGAGATTTTAATTGCTTTATTATAAAAGAAAGCAATATTCACCCTTTTATGAATTTTGATTTAATGACTTTAGCACATTCATTATTAGTTCATTATGGTTCTGTGGAATTGAGGCCTCCTGAGTTAAAAGGATGTCCCCACACTAAGCTGGCCTCAATTAAAATGTAATCATATTGTGGTTAATCTCAAGGACTTGCTCTATGAGTGCAGGGGTATGAGAGAGAGAGAGGCAGTGGGGGGCATGAGGAGGAAACAGGAATGCAAAGAAGCAGGATTTGTACCAGTGAACAGCTGTTTAAGTCACTTCTGAAAATGTCCTGGATTAGAATCTAAAATGGCTTCCTTAGCTTCACCCTTACTATCACATACTTAAAGGCACAACTAGAACTTCTTGAAATAAATAAAACACCACTGGTCTTTAGCAGAAGAAAATCCTATTTATAGCAGTTTGACCAGTTCCTCATCAGGTCCTGGAGCCAGCCAAGGTCCCTGAGAACAGGCCAGTGACAGTCAGACAGGTGTAAGGGGAAGTGGATTCTTACACAAACTCACTACTTGGCTGGGGCCCTTCTGCGTGTGCAGATGGGGAGAAGAGGGAAGTCCCTTGAAGAGGAAAATGCCCATATTCAAGATGCTGCAGGAAACAGGGATATGTGGATAGGAGTGGAAGGGCAGCACTGTGGGGAAGGACAGCTGCTTCCTCAGCTGTTGGGTACACAGGAAAGCCCTCTCCTGCTGAGCCTCCCCCTGCCACTTTTGGCCACAGGGCCACGGGGAGGAAACCAGCAAGTTGTGATGATCTGGAAGGAGATGAGAAATTCAGTTCACAAGTAATTTGGTTGAAATATTCCCTCTTTGATGTTTTGCCATACTGAACAGTATAATAACTCTTCCAGAGGAACACTCCAAACAGAGCTATTTTAGGATTATGTTTCTTTTTTAGCTTTTATCCTGTGGTTTTCCTGAATCTTCTTTTTATCTCCCACTTTTCATTGAAAATGTCTCAAGCTCTCACCAACTACTTCTGATGTTTCAAGATCCCTTCAAGCTTAGATTCTGTGTGTAAATAAGAGTTCTTGTTAGGAAAGCTGGAGTGTTTTGCAACAACTGTTTGAAAGGCTTTATGTTACAATTTTTTACTCTACAGTGGAGCCAAATCTGGAATCCATGAGGCCCGAAACTGAGGAGAATGGAGAAAGGCCAGATTTCTGTGTGTTTCAAAGCAAGCATTTGTAACGCTGGGGTAAGGGAAGATTTCCACCATAACTTCCCATTCAGAAAACCAGATCCTCAATAAGTACAAAATTGAGTATAATATCCAATTGCAATTTATAATTTGATGTAATTTGAGCTAAAAAATAGTTAAAAGGAAAGAAACATCAACTAGAGAAACTAGAATTCTGCTTTCACATGATGTCCTTGTTAATATAAAATCCAGTGAAAACTGTGAAGAATAGCAATTTTTAGGCTCTGAAAGATGTTTCTCTCTGTAAGAGTAGAAAGTAAATTAAGTCTAAAAGGTTAGTTATCAGGAACAAGCCTCACCAGATTTCATGTCATGTTGTTTAATAATTATGAAAGATAATTACTTTGGCAATATCAGTAAACCCAATAATGTCAATATTTCATAAAGCCTTTCTAGATTCCAGAACTGCATTGGCAAGTGTTGTGCTTCATGAACTAACAAAAGCTGTTTGGGGAAAATGATGTTTTTATGGCAGTAACTTACGTGTGGAGTTTTACACCATTTTTCAGTCTGTAGTTGTCTCTCTGTCAGTTTCCAGCTGCAATGAGTCTTTTGCTTCCCAGATTTCTCAAGTCTCTTTAAATCACTATTTTATGTTGCTGATGATCCAAAGCCAAGCCAGACCCTTTGGCTTTGCCAAAGGAAACTCCACTCTAAGCAACCCTGACTGTACTGAGAGAGCTACAGAGTTCCCTAAACCGAGGCACATCTGCTTGCCATGAGAAGTTACTTACTTCTCAATTTTGTTATGCCATTTAGGTCATTAACTTGCAGATAATCAGTCACCAAAGACCCAGCCACCGAGCTCTTGCACAAAAAATACTCAGCATAGACAAGACAAGGTCCAGAGAGAAAACAGCTTAAGAAATATCTTCTTGACTCTGAAAATATGTCCATGTTGATCAGAGGAGCTGGCACTGGCACGTCTGCAGAGCTCCTGGAAGTGAAAGCTGTAACCTTGGGAGCAATTCAGCAGCCAGTCATGTTCAGCACAGGCACAAAAATGCCACAAAATAAGAAAAACCCCAGGCAATGAATGGGAAGTGCTATGTGATATAAAACACCTCAGAGAGCAGGAATACATCAGTTTCTTGCAAGTGTCCCACTGCAAGGGGTCTTGGGGTAAGTTCAACTTGTCGCAGGTGAGACAATCCAAAGCAAGTTGTAAGTAAGTAATTGTACTACTGCTGCTGCTGCTGTGTTGGTACAACTTATTCACATCAACAGAGGGTGTTCATTGATGTGTTCGGTTTCTGAACTCAGGTAGTGAAAGAGACACACTTCAGAGTGCAAGTCTGTTGGAAGTGGCCTGAATATTTCTCTCACTTGCCCACTTTCATGTGATGATGATGATGATGTTCCTTCACCTGGACGTGGTGGTTTCCAGCCCTGCAGCTTCCAGGATGTCTGTTCCAGGCCCCCATGGCCTGGGTGTTAAGGTGGATGTTTCTTCCTGCTGTGTGCATGTACGTGTACGACTCTTCCGTTTTTATTTTTTCCCCCTGAAAATACTCTTGTGGACCAAATGTGGATTACGTATATTCTGGTGAAAAGACACCAAGTTTAACAAAAGCTGCTAGTGAAGTTTCATAAATATTGAAAAAAGAGATCCATTTGCCTTGTGCTATGTGCTTTTCTCCTTCCAGTGGATACAGCTACTTCTAAGAACAGAATTCCCACAATGGAAAAGCGAGCAGAGCTGACTGCTGCTGCCTGGCACCTGGGAATCAAAAGGGAGATACATTTGCAGAGAGTAGTTTCCCATGGCACAGTTCTGATCCAGAGAACAGCCAGAGCAGCATCCTCCCCCTCTGTCCTGCCATACTCTGGGGCTGGGAACTGCAGTGGGAACTGGGCAGGCACCATGAGCCTGTGGCTAATATGTGATTCTGTGTATTCTATGATCCTTTGTAGTGAAGGCCAGCACCTTCCATGTGCCACTGAGTGACTACTAAAGAGAAACCAGTTTCTCACACCATGTGTGTGTGTATGGTAGACACTGAGTGAACCTCCTGCATGTGATGGGCTTAGAGGTTCAGGTAGAGAAGAAAGTGCTGGTGAGAGATGAACACTGTCAAGCACTACCTCTGTGTTTGATTGGTTTGCACAGATGAGTAATTTAATCCCAACAACCTTCCTTCAAAAGATGGAGATGTCATCTTCATCTTTTGTCTTTCCCTGGCCTCCCTTCCCAAGTATACACAGACCTGTGCTTTGGTCAGGAGGGTACAGCCTGTAAAGGAATTTCGAGAGAGAGTCTGTACTGCCTTTTCCCTCTGTAAGTTTGAGAAAGGTAAAAATTATCATATTGTGGGTGCTTTGGGCATGAAGAGAAAATGATGCTAGATGTGAGGAGAAAGAAGTTTCTTATCCCTGGGAATTTTTAAGCATTAAATTAATTCCACTATCTCTTGGTGTGTTAATGGGAGGCTTTCAGCTCTGTGTTAGGCAGAGGCCTGCATTTGCATTTAGATGGAGCTATTTTAAGGATTGTAGTATATACATAGGGACCTGTATCCCATTTACAATAGAATCTAAGATAAAATTAATATCTAGTAAGTGGTTGTTTTTCCAGTTTTGTTATAATCTGAACCAGTAACTGAAGTGCCATAATCTAACATAATAAATACCAGAGTCATTCACTTGAGAGAGATCTCATCCACCCACAAGGAGGAACACACTCCTTAACCAGTGAAGTGGGTTATGTTTTTTCCCTTTCATGTTACAGCCTTGCAGTACTTCATCCAGGGCTGTTACTGACAGTGATACCAGAAGATTTTTTCCTTTCACTTGAGTAAAACAATGTTCTTCCTTGTGGGAGGAAACCCTTTCCCCTCACCACCTAAGACTGTATGGCAGAGTGGTGGTGGCTGTGAGGGGGACCTCAAATCCTGCTATTTATCTCTATTTATCTCTGGGATGGGCGCACAGGGCATTTCTCATACCTCAGGGGTCTGTGCTGGGTCATTGCTGCTGGGTTTGCATCCTGCTAATTTCCAGAAACATCCTTTTTGGTAGAATTCTACTCTGCCCTTGTGAGACCCCCATGTGGAACACTGCAACCTGGTCAGGGGTCCTCAGCACAAGAGAGACATGGACCTGTTGGAGAGAGTCCAGAGGAGGTCACAAAGGTGCTCTGAGGGCTTGGAGCCCCTCTGCTCTGGGGACAGGCTGGGAGAGCTGGGGGTGTTCCCCTGGA
The DNA here is from genome assembly GCA_013400415.1 of Scytalopus superciliaris. Classification (NCBI taxonomy): domain Eukaryota; kingdom Metazoa; phylum Chordata; class Aves; order Passeriformes; family Rhinocryptidae; genus Scytalopus; species Scytalopus superciliaris. The sequence goes on from VXBX01009019.1 coordinate 302,936, forward strand.
GAAGGGAAGGCTCCAGGGAGAGCTGAGAGCCCCTTGCAGTGCCTAAAGGGGCTTCAGGAGGGCTGGAGAGGGACCTGGGACAAAGACCTGGAGTGACAGGACAAGGGGGAGTGGCTTCACATTGCCAGAGGAAAGGTTTAGACTAGATGTTAGGAGGGAATCCTTCCCTTTGAGGGTGGGCAGGCCCTGGCACAGGTTGGGCAGAGAAGCTGTGGCTGCCCCATCCCTAAGAGTGTCCAAGGCCAGGCTGAACAGGGCTTGAAGCAACCTGGGATAGTGGAAGGTGTCCCTGCCCATGGCAGGGGAGTTGGAACTGGATGAGCTTTGAGATCACTTCCAACCCAAACCAGTCTGGGATTCCGTGATTCTATAACTTAGACAAAACCTTGGTGCTGCTCTGAGCTGCTGCCAAGTGTGTTGCCATCTACAGCGGGATGATGTACGAAGCCTGGGTTTGGGGTTTCAGCCTGGTGTGCACTACCCTAAAACTGTTATATCTTTGGCAGCTGCCAGCAGGGCTGGAGGAGAGCCCTGACATATGGGGAGTGATGGCTCTGCCTTGTTCCCCTGCCCAGAGAGGACTGACGAGCGCCGGGTTCGTTTGCCGTGCATTCATTCTGGTGGCAGGGCTACAGTGAAGTGGTGAAGGAAAATCAATGGAGTTTGTTTCAAATTTGCTTTCACTGACATCAGCTTGTCATTGGTATAAAGCCTCTGCATCCAGTGACACAGGGTAGCCCCAAAGTAAGTCACTCTGGCAGCTGGAGCCATCCAAAACCATGGATCATTTGATGGAGCCAGCACCCCGGGTGAGAAGAGCTGCTCAGGTGCATCTGAACGGGTCTTCAAGGAGGTGTTTGGGTGACTCTTTCTTAAATCCTGTTGAGCTAAAAGGAAATTTTGCTGACTGTGCTGCCTCTTTTTTAGGCAAAACTCAGGCAGGATTATCATACTAAATGGACTGTACAGCTCCTTGTCAAAGGAAATTATGTTGGTCACTTAAGGTCACTTTCAAAGCTTGTAGTAAATGGATTTTTTTACTTTACAAATAATTCTTAGAAGCCCCTTTAACCTCATGTAAAAAATTTTGAAGAAAAATTTCCTGAAAAATTAAGTTCCCCTCTAAACTAAACCCATGTTTCAAGTGGATTGAAAGTGTTTTGTTTACGAAGTTGAAATGTCTTATATTGGTGTGACTCTGTTTCTCTGGCTAAGTTTTATCTCATAATGGCTGTGCAAGGAGAATATTTTTAAGTAAGTTACTTCAATAGAACTTGGTTTTATAGTATTGAAAGCTCTTTTGACTTTTCTCTAAAAATGAACTCCAGTTAAACTTACAAAATTGGTGCAAGAAATTTCCCATACATCAAGCAAGCATTGCCTCATGGAAAATCCATGTGGGAAAGATTTGGAGTGTTGTGGGGCTCTGTGCTCTGTCTCACCAGAAATTACTCAGATGATGGGGAGAATTAAAAATTTATCTCCTGAGAACACATATCAGCATTCCCAGGAGCTGCACCTAGCAGAGGCCTGTTTGCCAGCTCCTGTTGTTCCTTCTCACCCTGACAGATATGAGAGCACTTCTATTTTAGGGGGAGAGCAAACTCTCCTCTTTCCCAGCCTTTCCGACCACCCCATTCCTGCTTGCTGCCTGTTCAGACCCCGGTGGGGTGTCTGTGGCCCCAGAGACCAGGTCTGAGGTTGAAACTCAGATCAAAAGCCTCTTTATTTTTTTTCCAAGCGAACCCCCATTATTAAGAATTGGACTTTTAAACAAGAATCCTCAAGTCTTACATGGAAGATCAAATGAATGGATGGGAAAAGATAGATAACAGGGAAAAAGCTTGTTTTGGACTCGTTTCCCTAATAAGAGTGGAAGACATGTCAAATTGACTTTTACAGAGCAGGTTAATGCCAGATACTTGTTTGTCCTTGGAGATCCCTCAAATCCAGCAGATTTCAGCACTGACTGATGAAAGCTTAGGGAAGAGCTGGAAATGGAGCATGTACAGTTCAGAGGAGGGGAAGATGCAGATGAAAACAAATGCAAACCCTCTCTCCTTCATGTTTCAAGAGCCAAATTATGCTTGACATTTCAATTTCCCCAAGGCATGCTTCTGTAAAATCATCTTGAACTCTCCTCGAAGTGTTAAAGCTTCCATCAGCTCCTCCAGTGGCATCAAACAGGTCCCATTCAGCTCTGGCTGGGGTGTGAAATGCAATCATTGCTACAGCTCTGCACCACTGGCACACAGGAGAACCACCAAACAGCTCCAGGATTTTCATGGATGGGCTTCACAGTCAGCTTTGCAAACACTGTGCCCAGTGCATCAGGTGGTGACAGAGCCCAGTCGCAGCTGGTTTGCTTTGGGGACTCGCATGTGGCTCGTTTTGTACAGTTTCTGGGAATTTGGGATGTTTAACACTTGCTTGTGGGTTGTTTGACACAAGAATCTCTGTGTTATGTCTCTATAGTCAAAAGGTCTCAAGTAGTTTGGAGATCTGTAGGAAAAATCTGTAACTACTAAAATTCTTATTAGTTCTCAATGTTCCAGCATTTTTAGGAAGTTTGAAAGCCTGGAGTTTTGAAGTGTTTTGACCACATTCCCAGTGAAAAATACCAAGAATAGGGAAATGGCAGAAATACTGTGTTTTTCCCAATCTGTTCTATTGATGTGTTTTGTTTTTCCTTAGCTTGTTTTCTTCTAAAGGTCAGTGAAATTTTCAGTTGCATAAATTTTATTGACTTCACCCATTGCAGTCAGGCTGGTTGAGGGAGATGCTGAGACTCCATGCACTGTTAGTGCCAGGAAGTCAGAAGAAACCCTCCTCTCGCATGAGTGGGAATTATGGTGACCCAGCTTTAGAGAGACCTCACTGAATTGAATTCTTTGAAAAATACACCATTGGGCTGTGGTTGCTGAGCACTTGAGAATGTGTATGATTGATGACATGGCCATTATGAGCATGATTAAGAGCAGTCAGGATTTACATTTACCACCTTGGCCTTTTCCAGTGTCTCCTAAACCGTGGTCTTGGGACCACCACTGATGTGCACATTGTGACTGTGTTTGTGGAGAGAGGAGTGGGGGAGCTGTGATTAGTTTGGCTGGCAACATGATGCTGGCTCTCTTCTTTGATTGCAGCTGATGAATAGTATTTTAAAAGCTAAGAATACATTAAGCACTTTGCTATAGCTCCTATACAGTCTGAAGGCCAGAACCACAGCTGTGCTCTGTTTACAATGGGTGCAGCTGAGGAGTGAAGAGGAAGGAAGAGAGACAGCTTTTAGCTTGACTTGAGCTATAGATTCTGCTTATCTTGGGAAGTGGCTGGGGGCACATCAGCCCGTCTCCCTGTGCTGGGAGCAGGGAGGGAGTTGCTGATGGGGTTTCTGGCATTCACCAGTTCTGGCTGTTTTGACATGTTAAAATATCAAGTTGTTGCATAAGACAGGATTTGTGTTCCTTGCCCTCACTCACACTCTGCAGTTGCCCCTGTGCCTGGAAGGCCTTTTCCCTCCCTGCAAAGCTTGAAGCTCCCCATGCTGGTGAACATCCCACTCCTCCCTGGCAGCGTGTCCCTGAGGGTCTCTGGGAGGTGCCAGCCCACACAGGGGTGGGCAGGGTGGGTGTGCTCCCTGGCCTTCAGGCACAGCACCCACCCCCTGGCTTGATTAGGTGCTGCTTTCCCTTTGCAGGGATCCTCTGGGGATCTCCCCATTGCCATGATTCCCCAAAACCTGCACGAGCTTCCTATTTAACCTCTGCCTCTGCCAAATTTGGTTGAGGTTAGCTGTCTGGCTGAAACTGTTTGGGAGAAGAGACAGTGGAAGTGGGCAAAGTGGAAACCTCAGACCCACATGCCCTGTGTCTTTCAGGAACCAAAGTCATCCTGAGGTTGGGAAACGGCAGCTCCACAGATGGAGGGAGCAGGGCAAGCTCCTTTGCTGCCCTGCATGGGCAGCATCCCTCAAGTCACCTGGGCTGAGGAGTGATCCCTGAACATATCGCTTTTTGTATAACACAACAACACTTCTCTATCATCTATGTATCAATTCGTAGTGCTGGCTGTTAGTAACAAGTAGAACTTTCATCACAGGACCACTGACTCAGTGTTCATGCCAGGACAGCCATTGCAGTTGCCCTGATATGATGGTAACTCTTGAAAGAAGTAAAAATGGCAGCTTTGAAGCAGTCTTGTCATGCAGCATGATCATTCTTGGCAGCAGGAGAACCATTTCCCCTCTTGCAGGCTGGCCAGACCCAGGGTCTGAGCAGACAGGGTACCAAGTGTAACTCTTTTCCCCCACAATGGGGGTACGTGGGGCTGCCAGTGCCTGGGGAAGGGTCACCACAGGGGACAGACTCCACCCTCTCAGCAGGACCTCTCCACTGATGTGATGCTGGTTGAGTCCCAAGCTGTGCCCTGCTTACTCACTTCTACCATAAAATCTGAGGAAGATTTGGGTGTTTTTCCCACTATGTGGGAGATGGGGAATTTGCCCCTTATAGGAAAGCATGGGATATTGCTTCCCCTGCTTCCTGCTTATCCACTCTCCATTACCATTAGCTGCAGCACCCTTTGCTCTCTCCAGCCATCCCTCCTGCTCCTCAAAGGTTTCTCTAGACAGGTTAGCTTGGCACAGGGCAGCACTGACAAATCTTAAACTATAATGACAAATTATGCTTCGTTGCCCAGTCCTTCTGGAAAAAGATTTTAATGTGGATTAAAATAAAAGAGGTTTGATAGATGCTGGAAAAGTCTCCCTTTGGCTGTTAAGAAAAAAATCTGAATGCTTGTAATATTTCTGCTGAGAATTACAATAATTGGTGTTTAAATAGTATTCTGAGTAGAGCTGCAATTGCCTAGGAAAGCCAACCCCAGGAGCAAGTTCTGTTGTCTTTAAGAGCTCAGCCAGGCTTGGTAACTTACAAAGAATCTTGAATTATTGGGAATTTAAAACATGCCCTTGCTTTGGCTTGAATGCAACATCAAAGCAGGAGCTTTTGTGTTCCTGAAAAAAATGCTTCCCTCCCCTCCCAGCTGCTAAATGCTGTTTCTCTGCTGGCTTTATTACCACCACTATCCCAGCAACATGTTCATCCACAAATGCCTTTTTAATGTGCTCACAGGAAGGAGTCAATTTTGCCCTCTAAGAGGAAGAATTACCCACAACCCGAACAAGTAGTGCCAGAAGCTAAAGAAGGATGGTGATCTTAGGTACAGCACTGTTCCCTTTGGAAGCAGTGATGCTCTGTTGAGAGGGCCTCTGGTATCAAAGGATGTGTTAAATCCATCCCACACTTTGTGGTCACCCTGGGTCCCACTGCCAGGGTGGTACTTGGATTCAGGAGCCACTGTCCAAATCTTTCACTCTTCCCCAGTACCCAGCAGTTCCAGATGGATGCTGTTTTCTCCTCCTTCTGCTGTCACCTGGTTTTCAGTGCTTAGAAAGCCACTGCATGTCTGGGACCTCCACCTGAGAAGGCCAAATCACTGTTTGATAGTGAGTTGCACAAAATTAATTTTCTAATAGCAGGGTTTCTTTTGAGATGAGCCCCACTGGCTTTATATATGTAAGACACTGCTGCTGTCCTTCCTGCTCCCTCCTAAACCCAACACCTTTCAGTTGTACACCACAGAGATCTAGTATTTAAGTACCTGCAAATCAAACCTCTTAGAATACTGCTGTTTCCACATGGCCTTTTCTCTATAATCATTCAGCTCTCCTACCAAGCATTTGTGACCCCCAACACATGACTCCACTACTGGGAACACATCAGTGCCAAATGCCACCAACAAGCTCTGCCTCAGATAAGCTGGGAGCTCTGAGCAGGTTATTCATAAGTGTCAGACCAACACAAGTTCCCTGACACTGAATGTCTTATATCTTTTCTTTTCCTACCAAAGCCTCCATTACCTGTACAAGATTTGAGATTCAATCTTGTATTAATATTTTTGTTTCATATATATATGATTATTTAATTAATTAAAAAAACCTAGGTAGGTGTGTGAGGCAGTGTGGACATTGCCAGACTAACGTGGAATGAACCAGTGCAGGCAGAGCTGAGAGCTCTGACCCTGGCCCAGCACTGCTGTGGCAGTTCTGGATCTGTGTGCAGCACTGGATTTCGTGTATGGACAGATTTGAAATTCTTAATGTCAGCAATAACTACTGTGAAGGTCTTCCCTTTGCCTTGAAATCATTACAGTTTTATGTGACAGCAGCTTTGGTTCCCCAGCAGAGATTAGGAGTCCATTAAGTGCTTGAAATAGTGTGGATGCAAAGCACTAGGATGTGCACTCCTGACCAACTCTGGGTGCTGATTGCCCAGCTAATCCTGTTAACTCTGTCCCACTCAGGTGTCTGTCCATCTATAGGTGACCACCTGCACAGAGACCTCCCCAGAAGGGGATCTGCTCAGGGTAGTAGATACTTGGGCTACTCTAATTTTTAGTTTATGCTTGCATCTTCTAATTTTAAAGAACATCTAAAAGTGAGGGGGAAAGTGCTTAACCTCATAGAGGTTAATATATATCAAGGATGGATAATAATATATATTGTCTATATATTATCTATAGATTAAACCTAGTAATTACAAGTTAAATTCAGTATTAGTTCAAATGGAAAGCAATTTGACTGAAGACAGTGGAAATAACTAACTTCTTCCCTGAGTTAGTAATCTAACATTTGCTCTTTAAGGAATAAAGAAATAAACCTTGTTTCTCCTGTGACATCTGTTGCTTTTTCCCCAGTGTAATTCTAGTGATTTCTGCAGGGTTATTTTTGGGATTAAAACACTGGAAATACACAAATACTCCATTCATGGTGGAGTGGTTGATGTAAACTCAGACTAGAGACAAATGAACACACAGAGGAGCAAAAAAAAAAAAAAAAAAACAGTCCTGAAAAGGAACTGTCAGTAAAGATGTTTGTGAAAGCAGGAGCACAAGACTTACCAGCCCATTGAATTGTAGGAGATCCTTTAGTTTCTGTGAGTGGTGAATCGACCAGAGCCAGAGCCTGCCTGGCTGGGTCAGTCACTTACTGCTCATTGAAGGTTAAGCACTTTCAAGTGTTTGCTGGTCACAGCAAGGGGAGAAAATCAAGAACAGGAACCTTTTCTGGAACTGTTCAGCAGCTTGGCTGGAAGTGGGATTGTCATGATGGAATGACAACTAGTCTGTGCTAAAAAATATGTCCTGCAGGTATTTCACCATGCCCACTCAATTGATTAATTGATCAAGACCTGATTGAGATCCCTAATTCACATCTAGGGATAACGTATTTGCATGTCAATGAGATTCCCAGTTATGGTTCTTCATGAGTAAAAATACAATATTTTAAAATTTTTGGTAGTCCTCAGAGAGCTGAGTCTCCAAAGCTACATTAGTAACTCAGGAAATTGAATCCTGGAGCCTCAGCGAAGTTGTTTCAAGTTGTCACATTAGCCAGCCAAGGTGGGGCTGTAGACCTCAAGCAGTCTGATCACCAGCCCCATCCTTCACCTCGTGGCAGATCCCAGAAAATCTAATGATTTCAAACTCCTGAAATGTTGACATGACCTTTCGGATGGAGGGGACATCCACACTCTGGTGGCCATGGGTTCTTACTCACTCAGGTCTCTCCCCTCTTCAGTGTAGAGCATCCTTGTCACAGGATATCAAGCAAGAAGAAGCAGAAGCCCCTGTTCCACCAGCCCCCCCTGCCCTTCCCTGATTGCACTGCCCTGCCCCAGAGCCAAAAGCCATGACCATAAGAGGCTTCAGATGCTGGCGGAGCAGCAGGGATCATTACAACTGAATAGAGCCATACACAGAGGTGGAAAGATCCTCTTAGCACTCATTAATTGTAATTTTCAGGATTAATGCAAAAGATTTGGCAGCTTGACAGAGGAGAGTTTTAGCCCAGATAATTCTCTGCAGCTGCCTGGAGCCCAGGGAAGAGTCAGGGGCTGCCCCAGTCCCCCCAGCAACAGGTAAAGACAGGGACAGAAGTAACCAGATAGGGAACAGAGACATAAAACACCTGATAGGTGACAAGATGTATTTTACACAAGACAGAGTAAATATTCATGTGATTTATGACAGTACCAGACTTTCATTGATGACTATATTGAATGGAGGGTTATTTAGAAGCTGAGGGGATCAATACAGTAGCTGGGAGCCAAAGCAACTGAAGGAAAAGTGAGTTTTGCAGTGCCTTGCTTCTGTTTGAAGTCCTTTTACTGCCCCTTAGACCTCAGAGAGCGCTTCATCATATAGATACATATATACATATACAGTTCTGGAGCAGTGGACATCCTTCCAGAGAGTCCAGCTCACTCCAGGGCTGTGGAAATGAGCCCAGCTTTGGACAAGCTGTTGGGCAGTGGAATTTCCTTGGTGGAGGGGGAAGCCCAATTCCACAGAGCACTAAACCAAGCTTTGTAATGTCCTGTCAGAAATCCACCCATGTTGGATCATGAATTAAGGCTCAAATCTGCACCTTCACTCCCATCCTCGGCAGCCAGGTTTTAGGCAGGTGGGGACCAGAGAGCAGGCTGAACTGAGAGGCACTGCAGCCTTTGGAGGGCAAGTCTGAGGTCTCCAGGTCTGCTAAACCCAGCTGGTGTCAGTGGAGGCTTGCCCTGGTTTGCCTGGGATAGAAATGATTTTTCCTTCTTAGTAGCTGGTGCAGTGCTGTATTTTCGGTTCAGTGTGAGAATAATGCCAATTACACACCAATGTTCTGGTTGTTGCTGAGCAGTGCTTGCCCTAAATCAAGGACTTTTCAGTGTCTCATGCTCTGCCAATGAGAAGATGCACCAGAAACCAGGAGGCAGCATGGCCAGGACAGCTGACCCAAACTGGCCAGAGGGATATTCCATACCATGGAGTGTCACACCCAGTATAGAAATGAGGGGGAGTTGGGTGGGAGAGACTGGTCACTGCTGGCGGATGGGCTGGGCACTGGGCAGGGGTAATGAGCAATTGTATTGTGCATCACTTGTTTCTCTTGGGTTTTATTTCCTTTTTCTCTGTCCATTTAATTACAATTATTATTATTAGTAGTAGTATTATTACTACTATTTTCTTTTACTTTGTTTTAATTACTGAGCTCTTCTTATCTCAACCCACAAGTTTTACCTTTTCCCCCCTGATACTCCTCCCCATCCCCCTGCAGAGGCAGAGAGAGAGCAGATGCAGGATCCTTAGTTGCTGCCTGGGGTTAAACCATGCCAGGACCATTTGTGTCTTCCCTGACCCATCACATCCCCACCTGCACCTTCGAGCCAGGTGAAGATCACAGAATTGTTTGTGTTGGAAGTGACCTTAAAGCTCATCTCATTCTGACAAGACCTGTGACAAAGATTTTACAAATGTGCTGTCTTTGTGATGGGGAGCAGAAAACAGAAGGGAAATGATTCCTTGTATGAAACCAGTTATTCTGAAGCACATTAGGAAATTCTCACCACTCTCTAGCTGCTCTTATCTTGTGAGTATTTCTAAGTATTGGGTTTTACTCCCTATCACACTTTATTACATTTATTACTTCAGAAGAAAAATAACTCAAACATCCCTAATCTTTTTAGTGTGGAATTTTAGATTTTAATGGGCTTGTTTTAATTTGCACGTATTCTTGTTAATAATGAAATCTGTTTAACAGGAGTTAAACCAAAAAGCCTGTAATGGTAATTCAAAACATAAAACTCTACTGCATTTTTGTAAGAATTCCCTGTTAATATTCTTAAGGCTTCTTAATGGATATTTTAAGTAGGCATTGGTATTAGCAGAAACATCACACAAATTAAAATTAGGCTCTTGGTGACTATTTTAAAATGAATATTCACAGACTCTTCAGCATGAAATTAAATCTAGTTACATTTGATGCTGCTGGTATATTTTAAGGAAGTATACTTTACTGAAAAAAGATAGTGTTGCCTGTGAACTTATTACTGATAGTTCATTTAATTTATTACAGCCCGTCGAATGTAACAATCAAATTTTATATAGCATAGCCTTAGGAGCCAGTGTGAGGCTTTAAATCTGTGGAGATGGAACCTGAGCCAGTAGATAAATGCTGGAATTAGGAATGGGGACTTCCAGCTCTGGCCAGGACTCCTGTTTCACTCAGGTGGGTTATAAGCCTGCCATGCTTATTACACTGGGCATGATGCTCCAAAATGGGAAATCTGACTTTGAGAATTTGGGACTGCCCTACATCTAGGCCCTCTAAGAAACCTTGGATAATTATTTTCTTTTTCATTTTTTCACCTAGTTTAAACCCAGTACTTTGCATTGGGAGCTTGTTTCACAAGCACTTTTGGATCTTTCATAGGTACACGATTTCTGCAGCTCCCTCTTTTCACTTTATCATTGGCTCTGCTTTTCCCAGCTACTGAGAACTGGTGGAGCCCCAACAGCTTCATGACTCTTGTTCAACATACGCTGCAATCATTGCCTCTGATGCCAGGGGGATGTGTAAAATATCAGTGAGTGGGCAGTTGTGTCCTTTCTTCATATATTTTACTGTTCTTTCCTGAATTATTTCCCTATTCTTTTCTTCTTCTGACTATAGAGAAGTGAAATCTTGATTACCACCCCTAGGTATCCTGGCAGAAAATATGTGCTTAAAATTAAACTGTGCAAATCCACTGAAAGCCCAATGGAGAGAAGCATCTTGTAAAATTTAAGCAAAAGGTAAATTCTGAAAATAATTTCTGAAAACCAACAGTTTTGGGCTGAACTGATAAAGTGCTGAGGAAACATCCCAATCTGCCAGAAGAAAATGCCTCCATGACCCCTTGCCTCTTGCTATCATCTTGGGATAGTTAGATTCAAAATCTGCCCCAGTTTTTCTCTTTTATTTTGACGATAACACCTTGTGCCTGCCTTCAGGTTCCAGGAATCAGACAGCACTTTCCGTGATATATCTTGGAGCCCTTAAAACACAAAAGCAGAGTGTCATCTTCCTGCTGATGTACACCACAAGGGCCTGTCATTTCCCTGATATAGTACAGTGTGAGAATGGTCTCTCTTCAAAATACATCACTGGGGCAGTGGCATTTTGAGTTATATGGTGCCAGGATGGCAAGTGTTTGAACCATTCACAAATGTAGACAAGACAGGGTCAAAATATATCTTTAGTTTTCGTGTGGGCAGCTGGACTGTCTGAAGCGATAAAAAATCCCGTTAATGTCATTGTCATTTAGTGGGCAGCAATGAAGTGATGTTGGATTAAAGCACTTCAGTGGTTTGGGTTCCTAATTCTCACTTGCAAAAGCCATCAGCTGTTATAGAGGGGCTGAGGAGGGCACAGGCTCCCAGCTCCTCCTGCGGACGGAGACTGGCCTGGGAGCTCCTGGCAGGGCAGGATGGGTCACACATCCCATGTGTCCTGGAGGATCAAACCCACCACAAAGGCGGTGTACTGCAATTCTATTGCCTATTTTTCTGCTGTTAAACTCAGAAGACTGCTGATTATACCTGAAGAATGTGCTGCCTGTGCTGCACATTCTCATATTATTAAAACCCAAATGGCGGATGTCTTTGCTCTGTGAGGTCTTAGCCTCAAAACCAGTGTCCTCTGGCCCCACCACTGCTGTGAGAGGTCTCACTGGTGCCAAGAATGCTGCCTGTAGCAGCAACAGTGCTCAGTGCTGAAATATTTGCAAGACCAGTGTCTGAGTTGGCATCCTTTGCCAAAACTATCTGGGCTTCATGAGAAACTCATGGAAGAAACATGTTAATGCAGGGCCAAGTCTTCAGCCACCATGAGCAAGCGTGGTTCTCTGGAAGCTACACTGAGGATCTGCTCTTCCTTGGTGTCTGCATTAGCTCTACAAGGAAAATGAACAGTTCCAGAAACTGTATGTAGAGTTCCATGATGAATTGGTGCCTTTTTATCTTTTATTGTTTTGATATTGCTCTTCTCTACTGCTGGGAAATTATGCAAATTCTTCTTGTACAGGAAAAGAATACTGATAATTAAGAAATGTGAAGCTTGGATTTAAGATAATCTCATAAATCCACACTAGTGTTCTCACACAGCAGAACATTAATAGTCGTGGCAACTGCTGTCTGACACTCAGGACAAGTTCCTTACCCTCTAGAAGGTCACTTGACACACTTTAGATGGGAATGGGCTGCTTGCATAAGAGAAACAACCCAGTGGAAAAGCAGGCAGAAGGACCTGGCTTTCTTTCAGGCCAAGCTCTGCAGATGTAGCTAAACAGCCTTGACTATTGGTGCTCATACTCTTCTCAGGACCCAAATTGAATGCCAGTTCAGCATGTGGAGCTCCTCAGTTGGAGTTCTTGGTGCAGTATCCCCCACGGGTACAAATTCCCAAGTGGCTGAGTCTGGAAACAGCTGATTTCCAATTTCTATCCAAGAGGGGGGAAAAAAAAAAATTAAAAAAGAGAAGAAGAAAAATCCTAAATTGTTTGTTACATGGAAAAAAAGAAAGGAGACTTACTGATTCGGGAATGGCATTTTGAGGGCTGATGGTCAGAGTCAGGCGATCAGTGACATTCCCTCTGTGTGCACTGTGCTGCCCAAAGAGCCCAGCAATGCTGGTCTGAAGGACTTCTGAAAATCCAGCTGTCACTGATAGCTGAAAATCTAGGCCTCGTTATGGAAGTGGAGTAGGTCACACCTTAGCCCCAAATATAATTAGCACAAGGATAGGTTATTTTCAACTACAACAGACCAGCTTATTTGCATAGTCTCCATACAATTTATTGAAATCTGCAAGAATCTCAACCAGGGAGTCACATTAGCAGAAGGAATATTAACCTGGGAACCTTCACAAAAAAACTTTACCATGACTTTCTGCTATATATATATATATATTTTTCACTCAATACAGTACTGTCACTGGGCAATTTAATTCTCTTCTGGGCACAGTTGTCAACCTGGTTTCCAAAAGGGACACATGCCACAGGATTTATTTTATTCCATTTAAGTAACTATGACCAGTTGTCATAAATTGAGGAGTGGAAATTGCCCATTCCCTAAGGCTCTCTAACAAATGAGATCAGAAGTCCAATGAATACATCTTGCTAAGCTTTTCAGTTCAATTACATAGACCCATGTGCAAGTGGTAACGCCACAATCAGTTCAAATATTATCATTGCAAGTGTGAAAGACCTGCAGTCTGTTTCACATCAGTATCCAGCATGTGACTGGAAAGATTAAAAGGAAAATTTTCAAGGGACAAAGGGTGAACAATTAATGAACCCTGGAGTGACTCTGAAACAGGTAGCAAAGCAAAACAACTGTGGAAGGACACAGAGTCAGAAATGAGCAGTTTGGTGCCAGGTTTCAGGAGGAGATTAGTGGAGAGTTTCACTGGATCCATTAGTGTTTGCAAAGTACTTGTAGAGTGGATCAATGAGCATCACAGAAACTCCCAGGAGGAAGTGAATTAAAAGCTTTTTCTTCTTTTTTTTTTTTTTTTCCTTTTCTTTTTTTTTTCCCCTTACACTGGGAAGCAAATAAAGCAGAGCTCCCACACTTGCCTGTGAGACTAAGACAAGGCATTGCACGGACATCTGGTCGAGTGAGTGCTGTGTATCCCCACCTGGGACAGGGTAAGGTCAGTTAGAGAAGTATGTGGCCATGATAAAACTTTGTGCTGATGACCAGCAGAGGCTGGACCAGTGGTTTTAAGTGACCTTAAGTCATTCTATTTTGAGCTTTGGGATTTTGATCTTGAGTGTTTGGTGGGAGGTGGCCATTTGTAGGTGGGAAATAAACTCTGTGACTTGGTTTTAGTGGAAGCAATAAGAAGGTACTAAAATCCTGAGAGCCACCTTAAAAATGCAGCACCAGATCTTCAGATGATTATGCCAGCACAGCACCACTGAAGCTTCTTGAGTGCTATTGATTTACACCAGTTGAACATCTGGCCCATATGCTTTGTATTATTAAATACTTCTGCAATTATTATGTGAACAATTAAGATTCATGGAAATGAAAAAGCAGGCTATGAATTGTGCCTTCACTGCAATTCAGTAGGAGGAATTGCTCAGGGAATGCTCTGCTCTGCCTTTTACTGTAGCACTTACTGTGCAGTTTATCTGTGGGTTTTTCTAGAAACCAAAACATGAATGGGACCTCAGGAGATTTTTCAGGTCACCTTCTTCCTCTGGGAAAGTGTCATCACAGAATCACTGAACCACAGGATGGTTCGGGTTGGAAAGGACTTTCAAGCTCATCTAATCCAACCCCTCTACCATGGTCAGGGACACCTTCCACTTGACCAGGTTGCCCCATCCAACCTGGCCTTGAACACTTCTAGGAATGGGTAAACTTCAGCCCTGTCTTATTTGCTCAAGATGTTCTCAGAACTTGACCCTTGAGACCCCACAGTGTATCCCAATGCTCAACACTGGTGCTGAAGTACTGCAAGAATCTTTTCCCCAGTCCAACCTACCTCTCTCCCTGTCTGTGCTCGAGCTCTTCAACTTCTTGTCCTGTCCACCATGGCCCTGGAGCACCGTACAGTCTCTCCCCCTGCCTAGCAGTACTTTGTGCAAAAAGCTTGTCATTTTGTTTGTCTCTTATGTGTAATGTTCAGTCTGGTCAATCATGTTGGAATTCAAAGCTGAGGAAGTCCAGACAAGCCCACGTAAATGTTAACACTGTAAAGTCTTTATTATTTTTTTTTTTCCATAAGCCTGATTTTCTTTCATGGTTTGCTGCTGAAGTGTAGAAGTACATCCAGCCATAAGAGAAAAAGATCCATCTTTCAGCATCAGGAGATTAAAGAAATAGAGAGAGATAACGTTTTGCAAACCTGAAAGGATTTGAAAATTCCCTTCCTGCTATTTCTGGAAAAAAGTCAATTGCAGGGCAAGATTATCTTCATTAATAGTGTGAGAATGAGTGTTGGCTGTAAGTTTTGTTTAACCTGAAAAGCAGCATTCAGCAGCTGGGTTTCCACATCTAAAATAATATTCAGAGAATCAAAAATTCTCTGCCACACATGAAATCATCCTTTGGTTGTGTAATGGAGCTCAGCAGTGTAATGTGCAGGAGAGCAGGATAACCTTTAACATCCCCACAATCCCCAGGGACCAGCGCGTTGCTGATTAACAGATGGTTGGTGACTTGAAGTTCCCCAAGTTAAAGCTTTGCATGTATTGCACAAGTCACTGGTTTTATTGAGGGCTTGGGAGAGACATATTTTTTGGCTTTCATCCCACTTTTCAGACATGGTGTGATGTAAGTGACTGCTCTGAAGTGAAAGCAACTGTTCTTCAGAGAGAGAGAGAGAGTAAAGCAGTGCTGTGGGAACTGCTCTGCAGGGCCCTGCCCACGGTACCCTGCCCACAGTACCCTGCCTCTGACGGGGGCCATAGGCACCTGCTTCAGGAGGCATTCTGGGGGCTCACCTCCGCAGCATGAAGCACGAGTGGGCGTGCCCTTTCCAAAACACCTCACTCTATTTGGATATTCACAGAATCATGGAATGGGTGCAGTTGGAAGGGAGCATTGGAGGTCACCTTGGCCACCTTCCCTGCTCAGGTAGGGTCCCCATTTGTCATGTCTAGAGTGGACAGTTGGTCCTTGGGGATTTTTTTCACTGGTTCCATCTGGGCTTCAGGCCACGGGCACGATGTGTTGGACTCTGTTGCTCTGTCCTCACTGAGATTTCCAATAGTACTGGCTCAAGAGGGCAATACCCACTTCTGTGCTAAAAACAAGGCTGCAGGTAACTCAATTAAGCAAAGTGATGTGGTTCAGTGCCACAATTAGGAAAAGGACCCAGACACTGCCAGAGACACCCTTCACAAAGATTGAGACCTTCACTTGAGGCCATACAAGCTTTTTTCCACTGATTCCTATGCCTTTGGATTCAGCAGGTCTTCCTGGAGGACTTTCATTTATGTCTGGAAGTCAGGCAGCTGTTTTCTGTTCTCCTCCTGAAAACATCCCACCCTTGGTCGATCTCTGCATCTCTGCTGCAGGAGCTGCATGGAGAGCCAGGGCTGTGTGCAGGAAGAATTTCTAATTAAGAAAATCTCGACGCCAAGAATTTCCCATTTTCAGGGCACTTCTCCACCTGCCAAGCTGTGCTAATGTTAACAGTGCATGGTAAGAGGAGTTTTGAAACCAGTGCTGGAAAAAAACCAAACCCTGTCCCTGAACAAAATGCCGCCAGCTCCCAGAAGACTTGTATGACAGACAGAGAGCCCTGTAGCTGTCTTCATGCCTTTGGGGGTCTGCTTGTTAGTTTTGAATACTTTACCTCTCCAGTGGTTCTTCTGGCAGTGTTGCCTGTACAAGCTAAAAACAAGGGTCTTACCCCAGCTGCTTATAATGCTTGGTACAAATAGGCTAACTCTAACTTCTGTTCTTATAAAGACAATAATCTGCATTTCAATTTGCATTTTGTAGGAATAGAAGAGGTATGCCTGAGAAGAAAGATGTGTCATCGGTCTCAGCAAGGTGAGCAGATGCAGGTTGGTGCCTTTTCTAAAGCAACAGAGAGGTAAAAGAATTGAGAACTAAGCAGAGGCAGAACAAGGGCTGCAGCTCAGCCCTTCCCTCCCCAGTTCCCTCACTCACCCTCAAATCAGTGACATTTCATGTGCGAAGGGCCAATGAATACAAGAAAATTGTGTGGAGGTGAAAGACTAGGGAGGTGTGGAGAGGGAAGGATTGGGTGAGTGAAAGTTTTGTGAACAGAATCACGGGCTGGGGTTGCTTGACAGAATTATACTTCATTACTGACACTTCACAGCCTTGATTTTCATATTTATTTGTGACTCTTCTTTTGTAAACCATGGGCTCTTTTGACATGAGAGTCATGCTGTGTAAAGCGCTATTGATTAGAGTTTCTAATTTCATGCCATTACAGCAGGACCATTGGGGAATGAAATGTATTTTATTTTTTCCACCACAACTATGCCAGCAGTGCTTGGGATGCAGCCATGGTGCAGGCTGTCAGCAGCAGGCATTTTCAGCTCAAGATCTTTGCTGTTTGAGCCAAAAGGCGAATTTGCCCAAGCTCTAAGCCTCAGCTCAGTGTGTTGTTCCTGGAATTAAAACAGATCAGTGGCAAAGTGTATTTTGAGGCCAGAGGTTTCCAAAAGGATGGCTGACTTGGGAACTTTGATTTTTCAGTCAGGCCTGCAAAAGGCCTCTTTTCCCCATGTTTTTCCCCCATTTTCAGCCAGATGTCTGTCTTTCTCTGGTCTCTGGTTTGATGCTCAAAAAAGTGAGGGAAATTGCTAAAGGTGCAGGACCAGAGCCTATGGTGTGATCAGGCAACATACAAAATCCCATCAGGCACAAGTTGCAAGAAGGAACGGAACCTGAGGAGACCTTGACCAGACTGATTGGAAGTAGTTTTTTCCTCTCACATGTCAGATTTAGGCCCTTCTCAAATTTTCTAAAGAAGGGGTTCATGTTCAGAAGCTGGTGCAATAATAGAATGTCACCCTGTTGGTGCTGCCTGGGGGCAATTTCCCCTTTGTTCTTCCTCCAGTTATCCTCCAAAAACCTCAGCTTTTTTGGTTTGTCCCAATACAATCTGTAAGAGGATTCTTTTAGCAAAAAAAACCCCGCCACTTTTTTTTCTTTCCCTGTGTAACAAAGGCTTGTACTGTTGTGAGGTAAAGACACCAGGAAGATAAAGTCAGCCTAAGTTCGCAGCTGAGCTTGGCTCTAATGAGTTTCTCTAACGCTGTAACTAACGTGGCTTGTCTTCCACTCTGGATTTCCCTCTGAACAGTAGATATGCACTCGCTGTCCTGCACTAATGAAGCTTTCCAGCAGTACAGACAAGCTCTAACGGAGCGGCTCTAGACATGTGAACCCCTTACAAATAGCCAGATGAGAGGAGAGTGACTGCTTGAAATCTGTCAAAGGGAACCAGCCGAGAAAGTTCTCTGACTTCTGCTTTTTTCCAGGAGCTCCTGACACCCGCTGGCAGGGGCCAAATTAGTGCAGTACAGCTGGAGCTGCTCACAGGCTGCAGATGTGAATCCCAGAGCTGTTCCTATGTGTACTTGAGCACTGGAGATCTGGTGGCCAATTTTGGGCTTCCCTTGCAAAAAGTCATCAATGTAATGGAACAAGACTGAGAAAAACTGGAGTTTTAAGGAGGGAAAGGGGACATCTTGTTGCTGTCGATGACACTTTATAACAGTGTGTGCAAAAGACAGAACCAGACTGTCCTTGGAGACACACAGTAAAGGGCAGGGGGTGACAGGCACAAATTACAGCATGGGAAGTTCTGATCACATATGATATCAAAAGTGTCCACCCTGAGGATGGTCAGATGCCAGATGAAGGGCCCAGAGAGGCTGTAGGATCTCCAGTCTTGGAGAGGTTCAAAACTCAATTGGACAAGGCAAGCTGGTTGGGCAATCAAACCTGATTGGTTTGGAGCCTCCCTCTTCCCAAGGACAGCTCCACCCTGGGAACAGGTTAGTGATGTCTCTAGCTTTCACTATGGGAATGTGGTGAGATGTTCAGTCTCCATACCTGCATGGGTGATGAGCCAGCACCCCTTGGGGCACGGGGCAGGGCAGCCCCTGGGAACACATGTCAGGCAGTCAGGCCTGGATGGATCACTTTAGTGCCATACTGGTCTTACCCTTGTGTATCTTGAAGGTGCTCCAACTGGAAGCTCTATTCTAAAATTCAAAAAGCCATGTGCCTTCATGCAGTGAGCAAAAGGCTTTTTGACCTCAGCTGAGTACAGTCTGGCCTGTAACATCTCAGAGCCTCAACAGAGCCATTAGTTGTGGCTGCCCCATCCCAGGAAGTGTCCAAGGCGAGGTTGGGTGGGGCACTGAGCAGCCTGGTCCAGTGGAAGATGTCCCTGCCCATGGCAGGGAGCTGGAGTTAGTTGATCTTTAAGGTCCTTTCCAACCCAAACCATTCTATGATTCCATGATGATTCTGTGATCTGTGTACTGTTCTCATCACTTCACATGTACGGCCCTTCTCCAGATTTCACTGCAACACAGAGGCTTCAAACGAGGGTCTGTCTCTCTCCTGTGCAGTTTCTGATTCAAGCACCACCTGCACACATCATATTGGCACTGCCAGAGATAATGTGAAGATTCCATTGCTCACTGTCCACCTCCTGCCACTGTCCAGCGTCAGACATCCCTGAGGAGCCCCTGGCAGCAGCCTTGAGCACAGCCAAGGAGCCCTGGGAGGGGAGTGCTTCACCCTTCCCCAGTTCTTGGGGTTCAGTGTAACACAATCCTGTTGAACTCCACTCCCACCTGCTGCCTGCAGAGTCCTGCAGGCTTCCACCAGCTTCCTGACATTTATATACATTTCTAAATATCAGAGAAGTGTTGCTGGGGGAGGGAACTCTGGAATGAACGACACAGACTTGCAGGCAGCAAAGGGAAAAAAGTAGTTGAGAGTTAGATGGTAGTGACCATGCCAATGCCCCCCAGGGAATGAAGCCTCCTGCGTGAATAGTGCCTGTTCCAGGAGATGAAATGAACTTCTTCAGCTTTAGCCCTGAGTAAACACTAGTCCAGCTCATAAAACATCCTGGAGCGCAGAACTGTTTACAGACTTTATTTGTCTGGAGCCTTGTGCTTGGTGAGATCAGAGGCATTTTTATTACCCAGCTTTGTGCAATGTCATTCCAGAAATAAATGCCATGTGGGTGTTTACCATAATGAGGAAATATATTACAACCCGAAAGGATGGCAGTGTCTAATAGAAATACACTTCTGGAGCAGCTGAGGGCCAATCCCAAGGATGGGCTGTTCCTTGCTTCTGTTTGCTCTGATTTTTACCGTCCTCTTAGACAGAGCTGAATGAGGGGGCATATCCAGACCTTGGTGCTCCCTGACACCCTGACTCACTCTCCATTGCAGCTGGATGCTCCTCACAGCTGGGCACAGAGCAAAGCCAAAGAGGCAGAACTGAGCTTTCCCTCCCTGGCAATGGGCTTTGGTTTTGAGGAGAAATTTCTGGTAAGGGACTTTGGTTTTGGGGAGCAATTCCTCACAGTGAGCCACAGCTGGAGGGGGGAGCAGCAGTGATGAGCACCCAACCAGCTCAGATTGTACATAAAATGGAACTTGGTCAGCTTCCAGTATTGGAATTTAGCCTTGTATTTTCAAAGGAGGATGCAAGAAGTTTGTCTCTAGGATGCTATAAAGACACCTTCAAGAGTATCATATGGTCTGCTAATGCTACAGAGAACCTCTTAAAAACTTAATTACCCGTGACACCGAATGAGAAGAGAGGAATCCCTTGAAAGATCCTGTGTTTTGAAACAACACAGTCAGTTGTAAATACTTCCAAATGGTATATACCCCTTTCCTCTTGCTGGCAAAAAGAGCAATTGCTGGGTACAGGATAAGGGAGACTGGCTGAAATATTTCAGCTCTGTTTTCTTGTTCTATGTTTTTTTTCTCAGTGCAAAAAGACAGTGGCATTCTTGGTCTGTGGCCAAACAAAAGATGTGGAGACGTAGAGATCTCAATGACAAGGTGACTCTTGAAGTTTGGGAACAGCTCTGCTCCCATAACCAATACTCTTTTTCTCACTTCCTTGCCAGCTGTTCACAACCTGCGGATGTTTTACGGAGAAAGGAGAAAAAAACATTCCAAAAACTAAGTCTACTACCCATGCTTTGGAAGAAAATGGGCTTCATCAGGCACAGCTTCTATAGAAGAAAGGTCCTGGAGCTGAGAAACTGTCACTGGAGCCAAGGTAGATTTGACTGAGCAATGCCTTCCAGTGTGGCCCCTCGCACATGCCATAAACCCAGGCCTTAGCTCCTGCTGCAAGTCTGCTGCCCACAAGGGTGACAGAGAGGGATGTTTCCTCACGTCATTTACTCATTGCACTGACTGATCAACATCTCTGTTCATTCCAGGGAACAGGAGACCTTGAGCATTTCAGTTTGGTTACTCACCCATAGCTTTTATTTTGGCCATAATACTCAGCACTCAGTATTCTCTCATCTCAGCCTGGCTGGGGCTAACACAGATGTCTGATCTCATTGTGTTTGTCCATTAAGAACTGTTTCAATCTCTGCATTTCCCTGTGTGGCTCTTGATGTACCAGGGTATGTGGAGCAATATCCATATTGTAACATGATGTGACATCTAAAACCTCAAAGGAGACACAGGCTTATGTTGACCATACTGTTGATATGCTTCTTTTACACCTGTTCTAAAAGCAGGAAAGAAATGAGTGTGATCTGTAGCTTTAGCAATTTTTTAAAAAATATATATTTAAGCATCTTAAGGTTGGGGTTTTTTGGTTTGGTTTGGTTTGNGCAGATCTGCAAAGCACAGCAGATGTCTCAGACTTCAAGAGACAAGGAACATTGCTCCTTGGTCCTCAGATGAAATGGACTGGGCTTTGCTCCAGAAAAGAGAAACGATTAATCCATCACTGAGCATGAAGTTAAATGAGCTAATATTGGGTATTTTAGTTCTGATGTATGTGCTAAATGAAGTAATCATTCAGGGCATAAAAGTAATGGCTTTGGGAAAATGTTGTAAAACGCAGTGGTTGAGGCACGTGGGGCTGAAGTGGCACTGAGCTGGAGTGGGCACTGGCATGGCCATCACTCCCATCTGAGTGGTGTGCTGGAGCAGCAGGAATCCTGGAATGGTCGGGATTGGAAAGGACCTTAAATACTATCTCGTTCCATCCCCTGCCATGGACACCTTCCATAGCCCAGGTTGCTCCAAGCCCCATCCAGCCTGGCCTTGGACACTTCCAGGGGTGGGGCTGCCACAGCTTCTCCGCGCAACCTGCACCAGGGCCTGCCCACCCTCACACAGTCATAGGAAGATGAGGGCACTGGGACTGAGACACGAGGCTACGAGTATCCTCTGAGCACAGGAGTAAATACTGCTTAGCAGAGACAGTTTCCAAAAGCAGTGCCAGTGTCCAGAGAGCTGCCTGCTCCAGGCCTGGCTGCTGCAGCCTTGTGCTGAACATGCCAGAGTGAATCCTTCCTCCCGTTATCTTCCAGTCTGGATGTTCAGCTCCACAAGTACCTCTAACCACAATTACATCCCCGAGCAAGAGACAGCAATGGATATTTTATCATTGGGATTTTTTTGCTGTGACTTTTGTACCCACTTGAAGCGAACAAACCATTACAAGTTTCATCCAATTACATTAAGTGCAGATGGACATACAGTGCTGAACAGTCTCTGTTCAGTGGGAGCGAGGGGCAGTCCCTTATCAGCTCCAGGCACCATCATTCATTAAGACATCATTTGCCTCTCACCAGTGGAGCCGAAGCAAAAATCTATAGGATTTCATAATGAGGTGTGCTAATGAAAGATAGGCAGAGCAGAATTAACAAAAGGGTCCTCTCCACATTATACCTGCCTCTTACTACTTTGCTGAGTCCCCATCTTTTATGATCTCCTGAGGGAACTTTTCAAAGGGGTGCTGGAATTGAGGCCCACAAATCCAATTAATTGCTGATGTGGTTTGTGCCCAGAATCACTAGGCACCAGATACAGAAATGCCTGAGTGCAGCAGAGTAGAAAAAGGAAAATATTGGGCATCCAGTGCTGTAATTAAGCCTCCCATCCATCCCTGCCTGTGTTCTTGCCCTGGGATAGGAAAATCTTTGATAACTAGTTTAGCCCCTTTGCTCTCATGATCTGGTTTGACCACCTCTGCCCTTCCAAACAGACCAGTTAGGATCTTATTTATACTGGAATCACTTGGTCAATGTGCCAGAGGCTAAGTTGGAAAAAGAGCCCACTTGCTTCCCAGGGTCATAGCTCTTGGGTCGTAGGCATGTAGGACTCTCTGGCAGTTCAGCGGGTCATCCTTCCTGCAGCAAGTGATGGAGAGGCAATGGCACATGCCCTCCATTCTCTCTTGCCTCTGCTCCAGCCCCATGCTGGCGATCATGAGCATGTCTGTGGAGGAAAGCCAGAGTTAAGGGCCATTTTGACCTAATCAAGGTGCCACTAGGGTTCAACAAAGTGTCTTCATGACACAGTGCTTCTTGGACTGGTTGTCTCAGGGCTGAACCTTACATTTTGTCCACCTACAAAGCAGACCTTTCATGACCTTTGAAATTGCGTGAGTGTGAGCAGATCAAACATTTTCTAAGCATAAAGAGAAGATGCTTCAGAACTGAGCAGTTTTGCAATGCATATACAACAACAGATCTTTTTACAGGAGAAGAGAAGGACATGCTTTTACCAATAGAGTTCTAAACACAACCACATATTCCAGTATGGAACTCCAGAGAATAGACTATGACTGTGACACAGACACAGCAATACTGGTATGAAGATGCTTTTGTCAGCATCACATTGTTCACACAGGGGGGTAACCCTGAAAGCCAGTGCATAGAACTGGGCTGGACTCAACAGGTGCCATCTATATGGTCTCCCTGAACCACCAGAGAAACCAAACAGTGGCAGTTTCTAGAACCAGGCTTCAGAAGTCCCATCACTCATAGAGGAGCAGGGAGTTAGAACACTGACACTGATTTTGTGTTTCTGCCAGCACTTCACATATAATTCTGTCCATAGTAAAGCTCTTATTTCTATAGAAATGTCATAAAAATTCACATCTTAAGTCACTTTGCTGTGACCAGACCATAGTCTGTCCCATAAGTCACTTGTAGGAGATGATGGCCAAGGCCCATGATGCTCATGGAGCACGGTACATGGCACTGCAGAAGAGCTGAACGGCTGCCTCCTTGTGTTTTTAAATGCAGCTCCAAATCTGGCAGCAGAGAAACTGTGGGAGGGAAACTCTCTATTTCTGTAGCGCTGTCAGTCTGGGCACACCTGGACCAGGTGGGCACACGTGGCAGGCCTTGCTGGCTGTCCTGCTGCCCGGCCGGTGTGGAGGGGGAGGTGGGAGGCACCTGCTCACTTCGCTAACAGGACAGCCAGTGTGGTGATGTGCTGGAACATGCACCTTAATAACATTAACTCACAACTTTTGCAAATTATTGGTAATGCAGTTGTCTTCCCTGCCTTGTGTGTGTATGGTACATAAATACAAACACTAAATTTAGCCTCTTCCTTGCAATATCTGCTTCCCAGAGAGCGGCCACTACCTGTGACACTGGAGACCCAAAATGCAGCTGAGAATCAGCCAGTCTAATAACTCATCTATACAATCCTACGCAGTCCATCCCTGGAGGGAGTGAGCCGGGCGCCTGAATGCATGGGGGAATCTTACTTCTATCTATCTCCTGCTTTTATCCAATTATCTGGCTTTTTACCACCTATAATGTGTTTTTCTTCCCAGCATGCCTAGAAAAAACACTACACCCAATTGCCCAAAAGAGAATTGCTGTGGAGACAGATGAAGTGACATGAATAAGGTCACCCAAGGGCTGTGTTGGAGAAAGGAATTGAATCTGGGGTGCTCCCTGCAGGGACTGAGTACAGTGTAGGCTCTGGATGTAACTGGGTGCAATTGAAGGAAAAAAATTTCACAACTGAAAAGGGACCCACTGTAAGTCCTGCCCTACCTCTGAAGTTAGTGAGAACAGCAGGTCAGCAGAAGACATATTCTAATGTTTTCCCTTCCCAGGGCATGTGCACTGCTTACTGGGAACAGCCTGGCATGCTGGCATGATCATAGAATCCCAAATTAATCTGGGCTCTAAAGAACCTTAAAGACCATCTAGTTTCACCCTCCCTGCCATGAGCAGGGACATCTGCCACTAGACTAGGTTACTCAAACACTTGATCTTGCTTCAAACACTGTTAGAAGAAAGTCTCTGGCCAAAATCTTGCTATTTTGCTGCATTCCAGTAAACCTGACTGCTGTCTCCATCCTGGGAATTACTTCATTCCATGAGATTTCTCAGTCCAGGCTCTCTGTGCCTCAGAAGAATTTGTGCCGCAGCTGGAAAATGTGTATCATCATAGTTGCCTTTTTTTCCACTGCAGAGTAATTAATCGATACTTCTCATGGAGGGCAGTCAATTTTCATTACATTGGGCTTTCACAAAGCTGGCTTGTTTAGGTTATTTTCACAGAAATGGAATATCCAAGAGACACTTTGTGCTCAGGATGAGGTCTCTGCTTCACACTTGCTTGCTTTGGGCTGTAAGAGTGTGAAGGCAGCACGGCAGATTTCACATCGCAGGAGGCAGCCACAGTTTGAGAACTCTCTGCTGGTGTAAAGTGAATGGAGGTTTTTCTGCAAATTTTTCCATGCCGTTCTGTGTCATCTGCTGTGAGCCTGTGAGACAGTGCCAAGGGCTGAGGAAGGAGCATGGCACAGTGGAGGTTGCAAGGCACCAGCCTTTAGTTGATGCAAGATCATAGAATACTAGATCAGTTTGAGTTGGAAGGAATCTTAAAGCTCATACCATTCCACCCCCTGCCATAGGCAGGAACATCATCCACCATCCCAGGTTGCTCCAAGCCCCATCCAGCCTGGCCTTGGACACTTGCAGGGGCGGGGCAGCCACAGTTTCTCTGCCCAACCTGTGCCAGGGCCTCCCCACACTCATCATAAAAACGTCTTCCTAATATCTAATATAAATCAACCCTCTGTTAGTCTCCAACCATTCCACCTTGTTCTGTCACAACAGGCCCTGCTAACAAGTTGTTCCCCATCTTTCTCATAGACACCTTTAAGTACTGAAAGCCACAGTAAGGTCTTCCTGGATCCTTATTCAGCTGGAGCAATCCCAATTTTCATGACCCTGTGCCAGCTGTGGGGTTAGGATGGCACCTGCACCCCAGCATGGGGTTTCCAAGGATCACCATCCTGGCAGCGCTCCCTGGTCCAGGGCACAGGCACAGTCACAGTGTGCCCTGCAAATACATCACCAGTCTCCATCTGTGGGCATTGGAGGTGCTGGTCCCTGCACGGGCACAGCACGTGGGAACCACACACTGAGCAGTACCAACAGAACTGTTTTGGAGTCTTCCATCATGCTCACGAGTTCCTTCCTGACTCTGTGTATTTTACTGTACAATACAGTACTGGAAGTCATTATTACTACAAAGAATCACTAATTCAATAACACCACTATCCTGCAGGAATAACACCCATAACACCATGCATTTCCCCCCTCATATTCATTGCAGAATACAAAAGCTGTTCACAGAATGCAAGAAGACTTAAAGACAGGATGCTGTTTGTGCCATGGTCTCTGCTACCCCTGCATTGCTCACACCCAATCAGAGTGCTGGAAATTATGATTGCGAAGCACATTTTTGGATGCCATTCACAAAAACAATCAAACAAAAAAATATTGCTAAAAGTTAAAACTTTAAATAAAAGCTGACTGCATTGCACAATAACATGGCACTTTATTATTCCTCTTTGATTGTTTGACGTTTATGCCTCTGTTTAGCAAATCTGTTCGTTATCATTCTCCAATTAACAGAGACTTTTTTCAGATTATTTTTATGAAATTCTCATTTAATTAGCAATACAGCTGAGTCTCAAATGGCAGTTTTAAAAATATCCTTCTCCCAATCAAGCAGCCAAATGGTCTTTCTGAGATATTTGCAGAATTGTAAACCTTTGTTTGTCTGCTAATTATCCCCCTGCTTAGATGATGGGAATGGGAACACCTGACAATCAGGGGTTATTCACCGGACACTTTCACTGAGCACAATGTGGAAAAAATGCAGATTTCACTTACTAAAACCTTCTCGGGGGCTTTTTTAAAAATAGAGAATGGGATTTATCAGACAATTTTCAGAACCTGCACAATAGATGGGGAATTAAAATAATGGAGGACAAATAATAGTAAACAGGTGTGATAGGAGACGTCAGGTGTTCGACAAGCACAGAGCAAAATGAGAGGAAATACATTTATAACACAATAAGGGAACAAAAAAAAATAAGAAAAAAATAAACTCAACAGTAAAACATCCGTGAATGGGCCCTCCTGCCATACAGCTGGAGACCATTATGGTATTTAGCAACGAATACACAAATAAGCTTAAAATGCATATTTGCCATACATTGGTGGGTGTATGTAGTTTGAGGAGAAAAAAATCCCTTAATCTACCACTGAACCACTTCCACGTTTGCAGGGGAATGTGGCAGCTTTCCAGGGCTCTGCTGTTCAGCTGTGCTCTGTGCTCCTTGCACTGTGCTCTGCATGATGCTGCCCCTCTCCTGCTCTTTGGGATGGATGAGCACATGGACCCATTGCAGTGAGTCTGCTGGATGTGCCCAGCAGCAAAGGGATCTTTGTTAGCTGGATAAAGGGAAAATTCATGTTTTCAAAGCACAGGGCTACAGGGCAAAATACTAAATTTCAGACAAAAGGAGGCAGAGTCATAGAATGGTTTGGGTTTACAGGGACCATAAAAATCATCAGCATCCAACCCTCTGCCACAGGCAGGGACAACATCTTCTGTTTCAGATTTTAAGCCTAATTCTAGAAGCACATAAAGAGACTCCTGCCTGTCCCAGAGGTAGGGTTTGGGTGCTGTTGGTGTTACACACATTCTGCCACTATGGCTTTGCAGTGCTCCTGGTCTCGTTTATATCCCAACAGTCCTGTGAAGCCCAGACAGGTAGGAAGGAATCAAGTGAAACACCAGTGTGGCCATTTCAATGGCTGGAATGGACTTAGGGTGTGCAAGGCCCCACCAGCCATCCTCACCAACTCTAACAAGTTCCAAGAAGAGCTTTCAATTCAGCATTTGGGGGACAGGAGAGAAGCCACGAATGTCTCCGTCTGGGCATTAAAATGGAGTAATGGAATAGGCTGCTACTGCAAGATAAGTGGAGAGGATTCCTCAGAGAGTCACTTTGGATCTCTTAGCTGCAGTAATACATTGCTATGAATCTCTATCAGTGCACTTGTAGTGCAGCTGGAGAGTATGTCTGACTGCCTCCAGTGACCTTTTCAATATAGTCCAAGTGCTGCAGAGCTGGTCTTTCAAGAGGAATTCAAATCAAATTTGCTCAGGCAGAAAGGGTTGGCCTGAGGATAGCCCTGCTACTCACTTCACATTTCTCCTTGTCATTCTCATGGAAATTGCAATTCTTTATGCATGGTGCTTCTTCCTGCTGCAAATGTCTCCCTTCAAACAACAGGGACAGCCACCATGCTTCTCATAGAGGATTTGGAGTGGCCCAGCAGTGGAAAGTGGTGTCAGGCATTGAGGGGGATGCTGGTGGCAGCCAAAGTGGGAGGATGAAGGTGTGAACTTGAATACAACCTGTCGAAAGGTCATGATGTGGCTGTGTGTGCTGGCACCCATATTAGCTGCTGCATGTCAAGAACACACCATCATGTTAAAAGGTGCAGCTCATTGCCAGGGGATGGAATAGCTGAGATTTGTATAAACTTCAGGTGCAAGGAGAGAAATTCATGGTAGAGAAAGTCCTTGAGGGCTCCGCAAGGTGAGAGATGAGGAGCAACATTGCATTTGTAACGCTAATGGCCCTGGGGTGAGGTCTCTGTCCTTCTTGGGGCAGAGTGTGTGTGTTTGGGAGGGGGAAATGTGGGTGTTTTCTTGTGCTTTCCTGGCACAGCATGGTTATTTCATACATGTTTGTATGAGGTGCTTTAAAATGTAATTTCTTTGATTAATTTGGTGTCTGTATTTTCCCTGTTTTGTTCTCTCCAATTTATGACAAAATTGAACAAAGTGGGTAACAAAATATAGTCCTGTCAGGCTCCTGTCTTCATGGATATAAAGAAAAATGTGAAACTGTCAGGCACACAAATGTGCCAAACCCCAAGGAAAATTATTGCATTCTGCTTGACATTTACTTTAATTTTACAAAATTCTGTAATACCGTTATAAATAATAATAATAAAAAGCGGCATGGAAATATTGTTAAGTGTATTTATTTTCATTTGCTAGCTTGGTGATTTATGGGTTTGTTTTATTTTGGTTTCTTTCGTCTCTCTGCATCAGAAAAGAGAGTGAGCAACCTGAGCTCGAGTGCTGCCGCCTGCCTGCCTGCAGGTCAGGGGGATGGGGTGGAGGGGATGGAGGCATCCAAGGAAATGTGCCTGCTCCTAAGAATGGGGCAAAGTAACAGCGAACTTTCCTGCTTCCAAAAGCTGTGCAAGTGTGCTGCTGTGAGCCCCTGTGAAGTGCTCTCTAAGGCACCTCTCACTGTGAGATCAGTAGCCACCAACACCAATCCAAGAAAGCTGGTTTGTACCAGCTAAGGCTCTGTCTGGGGGTGATCCAGTGGTGCTGTGTTGGAATGGGAGACAAACACCCAAATAAGTGTGGAAGTTGGGTCATCTAATGCAAAGACTAATAATGAAAGTAGAGAAAGAGCTGAGCCTGCAGGAAAAAAATGGTGGAAACCAGCAGCACTCAACTTTCAAGAACAGGATGAGCAAAGGCTCTTTGGAAAGCTCCACATGGGTGGTGCTGAGGGCCTAATCCTGCCCACCTTGCTGATGTGAGCATCACACTCTACTCATCCTTTAAGACCAGGGCTGGCTCCTCAGGCCCTCCCAGCCTTGAGGCTCCTATGAAGAAGCACACATGCTATGGACTGTAGCACAGTTTTTAATCGAGAGGCAGCTCTCCCCTATCTTTTTGGTGGAGCCCCATCAGGGCTTGTTCTCCCAACTCACTTTCTTCTGAAAATTCCATGTTCTCCTCCCCACCAAGCCTCAAAGTAGAGTCATACACCAAAGAAAATGGAGAAAAAAAGCACTTCAAGGCCTCAAGGTGACCTTTCCTCTGACAGATGAAGGCAAAGGAAAGTGTATGAAAATAATTGATAGGATGTAGCAAACAGGGCTGGCATAATTTACATACTGAACTGACAACATGTGCCCTTTCTGCTATAAATAATGCCATATAGTGACACAAAAAAGCCCTATTTATCTCAGAAGTTAAAAAGGTGCCATCTGAGTGGTCAGCCAGCTTCTGGACTCCCCAAGAAAATGTTTATATAGGAGACATTGCATTAGATAAAGATATATAACCTGGCTGATATGGGCAATGCTCTGTTAGTGAACTGCAGCACTCCAGAGATTTCCAGCCCATATTTGTGATCCCTGCACTCACCCCAAGGGCTGATGCATTGGCTGGGACACAGCTCTATTCCACTGAAGTCTGAAAACCTCCAAGGGCTCTAAGGGGTCAATATTTGTTACCTTTCCCCTTGGCATCCTTATAGTATCTCATTTCCAAGGTGTTTGGGTTTCCTAAACAGCCTCCACCTGTGCTGCATTTGGGGTTGAGCTGCTCCCCACTGCCCTCCCTGCAACTCACAGACAACCACTCTCACCTGTTTTGGTCAGAAGACGCTCAGTGTAAGTAGCTGTGCTTAAGTCATCTGTTTTGTTTTGGCAAGAGTTGTTTAGG
This sequence comes from Scytalopus superciliaris, assembly GCA_013400415.1. NCBI lineage: Eukaryota > Metazoa > Chordata > Aves > Passeriformes > Rhinocryptidae > Scytalopus > Scytalopus superciliaris. The sequence goes on from VXBX01009019.1 coordinate 333,199, forward strand.
GAGAGCTCTGTGTGTTGGGATAGCCAGGGGGTTTGGTGCTCAAGAGCAGATAAGGCCAGTGACCTCTGCAGCTGAGAAAGTCTTTGTACAGCTCCCGCCCACCTGGTACCTGCTGGGGAGATGCCCCCCATGGCCATTCTATTAAAAGGGAGTTTGCCACAGCATTGGTGCTCTAAATACCAGGTGGGTTGTATGTCTTGGTGTCCTCGTGTCACTGAGCTGGTGGGAATAGGCTTTGCTGAGGGCTAGGATGCTTCTAGAGGAAAAGGCTTTCCTGTTGGGTGAGAGGTTTTGGTGAGTTTGACTCTTTTAGCCTCTAGGATTTAATTTGTTTTCATCTGTGAGGAATGGCTGCTGATGGGAACTAAACCCTGGGAGAGTAGGGAGGCTCTAGTCATCCCAAATGAGTAAGGGAGCTCTTTCCTGGTGGTTTCCAAGAGCACACCCATGCTGTCAAAGGCTGTGCTGGTTGAATGGCCAGCAAACCTAAACCCTTCATGCGTGTACTCAAGTGAGTAGAGCTACTCCTTCATGCAAGCACCATCCATCTCCCCTCCCTCTGTGCCCACCTCAGAGCTGTGCTCTGCCAATGGGTTTCCACTCAACTTCTCCCTTATAAAGCCCTTCTGGGAAGCGAAATGTGCTGCCTGCTCAGGAAAAGGCGTTATAATGGGCAGGTACCTATGGAAGAAGATGGATCACCAAGTCAGAAATCAATCGAGAGGTTGTGATGGCATCATAAATCAGGGGATGCTGAGTGTTAAAGAAACCCAACACTTGATTTATAACTCAGCACAAGCTATTTGTCGCCAGCCAAGATTTTCAGAAAGAGAAACATTTTTGTAAGCTTAATTTAACATTATTTTTTTCCACTGTGCTAAGTGTTTCTGTAGGGTTTACTTTTTTCCCATCCACCGATAACGCTCAATTTGCAGATAAAAGCAGCCAAATGACATCTGAAGATTTTGTTTCCCTTTGAAATGCTTGATGGGTTTGAGCTCTCTTTTCCCTAATCCAGGGTCATTCTTCTCTCAGCCTAGACTCCTTCCTGATGTCTTTTAATATTGAGTCTCAATGGGAGTTGAAGGCTTTTGCTGGTAGATGGCTGGTGCAAATCCAGCTCATGCTGCTGAAGAGTATTATCAGTTAATCACAGCTCTGCTGTTGATGTGAAGCTCATTTTGGTATCAGCAGCAGGTAGGCAGCTGCCTCACCTAGCCCTGCCTCTGTCCTCCCTGTTAGATGTGTGTCTGGGGTGGCTGCAGGAGAGGTCAAGCAATCAGCTGCAGTAGCAAGGGCAATGGGATTTACCCTGAGCTGCAGTGGCTTAGGGGAGGGGATGAGTTTGTGCTGCTGCTGCCCAGGACTGAGATTAGGAAGTCCCTGATGCATTGGACTGGCTTATCTGCCCCTGCACCTCAGCACCTCCATGAGGACATCTCCTCTGTTATGCTACCAGATAAGTGCCATTAATTTATTTTTTTCCTTTTAAATGAGAAATGAAAGTATTCTTCTGGTGTGAGGTTTTTCTGAGAAATTCAAATCAGGCTTCTGCTTAATTCTAAAGTGTTCTGAGCATCAGACTTGGTGGACAGTGCTGTTCCCAATGTATTTACCTTTTTTTCTGTTATTCTATAATTAGTTGGATTTTGGACTTGATTTCTTTGGGTGCCTTAAACCAAGGTGAGAAGCACAAGGGATGAGGGTTGTTCCGGAGTTTTCTGTTTGCTGTGGTGACACTGTGTATATATACGGCTTATATGTTGGATGAGTGCTTATATATGGAATACCCTGAGACTGTGTATTCCTGGCTGAGGGGACCAGACACCATTCCCCAACTGCCTGTTCATATTTCTGGGAAGGCTGAGGTCCCATGGCAAGGGGAATGAAGAGAAGGCTGCTGCTTATGCCCAGTCATGGAGAGCTCCAAGCAGCTCCTCCAAAGCACCTCTGCTGAGGTGCAGATCAAGCCCAGGTCTTCTCGCTCAGAAGGTTGTGTATCCACATTGCTGCTATTGGCAGGTGGTTGCAGAAGCCCAGTTCTCCAGGTCTTGCCTGATGGAGAGAAAGGCACCATTTTCAGCTTCTCAAGGAAGAACTGAGCTGAGGAGGCCATTGCAAGGGAGTTGGATTTAAAGTTGCAGGAAGATCTTTCTGTGGGTCCCTCTTTGAGACTAAGTGTTTTCCCTGTCACTTTGACTTTCTGTAACTTGGTCCAGACTTGCTGAGAAATCTGCAAACCTCAGGGAAGCTCTTTGGCAAAGCTGATATGGCTTTTGCCTGATTTCAGACTTCCTGGGAAAAAATACCCAGCCCCCTCATCTGTAGGATTGCTTTGTACGAATACAGTGTTCCAAAATATAGTTAGAGTGTAGATGACAGCACCTGGTGTTTATTCAAGATATGCAGCTACTGGCTGAGAAAGGCCAAAAAGGCCAAGGGAACCATGATAAGCTCAGGATGAGAAAGTAAAAATAATGAGATAGACAATTAGCAATAACAAGACACAGTGAGTGAAGCTGCCAACCAATCATGGTCTGAATAGGAATGCGTGAACAGCTCGTGTTGGTAACATGCAGCCTATGGTAGCTGACCACTGCTCGTGGACAGATATGAAAAGTGTATAAGTATGTGAACTTTCTTTAATAAAATGGCTTCTCTGATCATCATATTGGTGCGTGTGGAGTTGTCCAGGCTCGCAAGGAGATTTGGAAACCTGGCACTCATCTACATGGTTCTCGTTTCAGCTGAGTTAAAATAATGACCAACTTGTACAGCCAGAATCATAGGACCACTTTCATTAACACTATTTGCCTATTCAACAAACATATGTTTGACCACAATTTAAGAAAGATTATAAGCTCTTAGAGCCCAAAGGAGGGCAACAGAAATGGGGAAGGGCCTGGAGGGGCAGCATGTGAGGGCACTGAGGGCACTTGGGGGGTTCAGCTGGAGAAGATGAGACTGAGGGGAGACCTCATTGCAGGTCCAGCTCCCTTGGGAGGGGCAGGCACTGATCTCGGCTCTGTGGGGACCAGGGACAGAGCCAGGGAATGGCCTGGAGTTGTGTCAGGGCAGGCTCAGGTTGGATCTCAGGGAAAGGCTCTTCCCCCAGAGGGTGGTGGGCACTGCCCAGGCTCCCCAGGGTAGTGGGCACAGCCCCAAGGCTGCCAGAGCTCAAGAAGCACTTGGACAATGCTCTCAGGCACGTGGTGGGATGTCCTGGGGTTAACTTGGGACTGTGCAGGGCTAACAATTGGACTCAGTGATCCTTGTGGTTCTCTTCCAACTTGGAATGTTCTGATTCTGTGATAATTGTGCTTCTTAATTGGAAATATTTGTCAGTGCATGAGGTCACAGTGGGAGGATGCTCAGCTTGCAACTCATCTCAGACCCCTGTGTGGTTCTGGCAGATCCATTCCAGGCCACAGAAAGATAGCAAGCAATAATGGTTTTATCCACAAAAGGATAAAAAGTGACATCCACATAGTTCCTTTTCCCCATGGGAGAGTCTGTTTTACAGCAACAGTAAAATGTTTATGGTGAAGTCTGAAGCCAAAGAGTCCTCCAGAACACTCTGCAATTGCTGTCACCTCTGGTGAAGGTGGATTCTGCAGAGGTCTGTGGTGATGTCCAGAGTGAGCTCCTCTCCAGCAGAAGCCTGGAACAAGATCAGGACAACCAGAGCATCCACGTGGGCTTGCAAGGAAGTTCTGAGAAGGGGGTTTAGCAGTTCGTCTCTCACCACTCCACTGAGCAGGTCTGTGATGTGCTCAGTGCCTGCTGGGTGTGTAGGGCATAATGAGCCTGTGCCAGCAGCTGTGCATTTCCCACTCCTGTGCAGGATGAGCAAGGCTGACCTGGAGTGGGTCCTGTGGGAGTCCCCCAGGAGCTTGGGGGATCCCCAATCCCACCTCCCTGCATACATTCCCCATCCATCAGCCCTTCTGCCTCTGGGGATGTCCTTCCCTAGCTGGCATAGGGCTTTAATTTCTGCTAATAGAGATTGAGGATCAAAGGGCTTCCGTGTCCCTCCCAGCCCAAGTCATTCCCTCCTCCCTCCAGAAAAAGCCTTTTGAAGACAAAGGTGGTCTCTCTGTGCTGCAGAGCAGCCCTGGCTCTCACAGTGGTGAGGGGAACACTGTCCCAAGCCAGAGAAGCCATCCATCTGCAGGGCCCATTCCTTCCCTCCTTCCCCTTTGTGGAATCACGGATCCTGCTGGCCCAGGTCGATGGCAGCCTGACTTCCTGCGCTGGCACTTGGACTTTCAGGCTTGGTGGGCTCCGATTTCATTTTAAAGGCCCTGTCTCCCCTTTTAACTGAAAGGTGAGCCTGTAGTGCAGTAAGGATCCTAAATGGGTCAGCTCAGCAGGCGGGCTCCAAAACAAACATCGTTAGTGCCAAACCACTGAACCATATAGTGCGAGCTGACAGTGCCTCTTTGCCTGCCCACTTTGGCCACACAGGCACAGTGTCTTAAAGGAACTGCTGGGGTTGCCCATGCCGGGGCTGCCGGCAGGGATTGGCAGATGTCCCTGCTCTGTGGGATGGAGGCTGAGGGGTGGGGGACTCACATGAAGTGGCTCAGTTTCAAGTGTGAAGGTAGCTCTGGTCTGGGGAGAAAGAGGCTGAGGCAAACCTTCTTGGTCTCTTGCATCTTCCCAGAAATGGCATGTGGAGAAGGAGAAACTGAGCTCTAATCCCTGATACCTAGGGGCAGGAGGCCTGGGAATGGTTCAAAACTGTGTCAAGAGAGGTTTAGCCTGGATGTTGGGAAGCATTTCTTTACCAAGATGGTGGTCAAACACTGGAACAGGCTTTTTCCACAGGTGGTTGATGCCCCAAGCCTGTCAGTGTTTGTGAGATTTGGACAATGGGCAATGCCCTTAACAACATGCTCTGACTTTTGGTCAGCCCTGAAGTGGTCAGGCAGTTGTACTACATGGCCATTGTAGGTCCCTTTCAACTGAAAATTTCTATTCTATTCTCTCTGCTTGTAGAGCTTTTCTCTGCTACACTGAGTCCCACAAAAGGTGACAAAAGGGTCTGATTTTAGGGGACTTTGCTTGCAAATAGGCCCAAAAGGAGGGCATGGCAGGACCACACCAGCTGCTTTTCTTCCCAGTTTTTGGTGCATCAGCATGACTTTGGACTGAGTTGCTCTTGTTGGCGTCTCCTGGAGGGATGTGCAATGGGGTCCTGCCACTCCTCAGCCTGGGCTGTGAGTACAGTGCTGTGCCAGGGAGTGTGTCCATCCCTCAACAAGAAGAAATAAAAAAATATGGAACTCAAATATCCTCCACTTACAAATGGTGCCTATGGTCCATTTAGTTTCATATACACAAAGTAATATTGTTCATAGGCAAAAATCCCGTGAGCTTTCCAGAATACAGAGAGGATTGGTGTTGCTTAGTTACCAGTGGTACACTGACATGCTGAGATAAATCAATACTGCTCCAAATATTAAAGCCTTTAAAATAAAATCAAAGCTGTGTCCATAATCCCCAGTGCTTGCTCTTTACCTTCAAACAAACATGGCATTGCATTGGAGCCATGCAGGAAGCAGCAAGGGACTCAGTTACTGCACAGGCTGCTGCTCCTTCTTTTCCTTCTTTCCTTTTCCACTCCTTGGATTAAGAGTGAGAATAGGCTCCCATCAGGGAGAGCAGGATGGAGGGGGTGGACAACAGAGCTTTGTTGAAAGTGATGTGTGGCTGCTCTGAGCTGTGACACTGTTTAGAGGCCCTTTGGGTGCCCATCCTTCCTGAACAAATGTCCAACCTCAAACAGACTTGGAGCAGGAGCAGCTCTTGTATTCTGGAGCCTCATGAGGTTTGTCCTGGGCAAGGTGCTCTGGACTAGGTCTGAAAGAAAGGACCACAGAGCCCTGAGCAGAGTCATGGCATGTCCTGACAGTCAGACAGTCTCTGCTGAGAAATGTAGAGGGAGGGAAAAGCCTATAAAAAATACCAGAACAGCCTGTTTATGCAGGGAATTGTCTCAGCTGCCAAGGTCCCAGATCCTTCTCCGCCCCAGGGATAAATGTACACATGGGACAGTATTGACCTCAGAGAGGAGCTAGATAATTTTAAATGTTTAAGTCCTGCTTTGAATTAAATAGAAAAGTGAGGAAATAATGTCCCAGAGATTGAAAAAGAAACAGCAAAGCCCAGGGAAGAAGTAACCCTCTTTGGCTCATTTACTAGAGTAAACAAAATTGGTGGTGATTGACTTAACTTGTTTATATAAATTAATTTACTGACACTGATTTTTCTCACAGATGAGGAATAGTATGGGAAGGTCTTGCTCTGGAGTCAAATGTTGGCAATGTCCTGCACCCAGAGAGGTGGAGTGGGCTGCCTGGATCAGGTCTCTGGGCTTGGTAATCCCAGAGAACTGGAGCTCAGGTTCTGAAATGCAGATTTAAAACAATCAGAGACCTTGGTGCATGGGCACAGTGCTGAGATAAGTCACTTACTGGTGCCTGAGAGTGGGTTAAGCTGTCTATATAGACACAGCCCTCAGAATTTGTGTGACAGTAATACCTAGAGAAATCTGCCAGGATTTGATCACTTATATTAGATTTGGTAGATATGCGTGTACAGCCTCCTCTCCCAAAAGATTGTAATCTAAGTAGACAAGTCAAAATAGTGCTGAGAAAAAAGGCTGTAACCTTACTCCAGTTTGTAGAAGGTAAACTAGAGCATAGCACAGCTCAGTCATTGCCCACAGAGACAGAAAAAACACATGTAGCTGAGCTGGGAACTGAACCCTGATTTTCTCATTTCCAGCAAGTGCTGGAAGTTCCAGGACAATTGAGGATACCAAGTTGATCCTTTGCTGGCACTGATCCTCTGATCCCCATGGCGGCTGGACTGGGCTGGGCTGGCTTGGGAGGGTCAGCCCTGGCAGCGTGTCAGTTCGTGTGACATGTCAGAGCTGGGGCTGTTCTCTGGCAGCTTCCCTGTGCCAGCAAGGAGGTGGCATCTCCATCCATGCTTCTTGGAACTGCAAGTCCTGGCTCCTCCACAGGCTCCCTGCCTGCAGCAGCTGGCACAGGAGATAATTTGCGAGGGTTAGTGGTTACATGGAAGAGGCAGCCGTCCCTAACGGGGAGAGAGGCAATGCTGGAGGATGGTTTGGAGGTATCTGCTACGGTTTGCGCACCAAGTCACCCTCCACAGGAGCCAATCTCACCACATCACTGGAAGGAACAGCGTAGGAGTTCCCCACACTGAGCTTTGACACCATGGGTGCCCCTGCACCTGCTGTGCCTCAGTGGCCCAGTCATGACAGGGGATGGAGAGGCTCAGGGGGTGCTCTGACACAAGCAGTGCTCCTGAGATGTTGCTGGAAGCCGAGATCTGGTGGATTTCCAGGCTCACAGGGAAAGCTCATGCTTTCATCATTCCTTTCCTCCTCCCAGGGCCCTGGGAGATCACAGGCAATCAGGAGAGTCTTGGCAGGAGGGGAATAGCCATGAATGAAGTTTCTTTTTTCCCCTATAGAGCATCAGTGTCTCCCTGCACTTTACTTACAGCAAACAGCCCAGCAGTACCTCCAGCCATGAGGTATCTCCATCAGTCTGAAAGGGACACTGGGACTTCTCTCAATCATCCTGGAAAAATTTTATTAGTGCCAGTAAGAGGAGAAGGACGTATGTGGCTCTGGTAAACCTTAATTCAGTGGGCTGTTCCCTGGCTCCTCAATATCCCTGCCCTTCATTTGTCTCCCCTCTGTGAAACAGAATATTCAGAATTGCCAAATTCTTGAGGTTTTCCCTACCCTTATGGCTGCTTGGAAAGCATGGATTTCTATTTGGGGTTTTTTAAGAGGTTCTGAGAAACAATCTCCCCTTTGTTTTAATTTCTAGTAAAAAGCTGGAAAATTAGCAGTCTCTGGCTATAATCCACACCAGCTGACACTTTGTGGATAAACTTGGTCCTTCCACTTTTCCCCTGTGTTGAACAGAACAGCACTCACCTCTCGAAAGAAAGCAGGTCATTATGATACAGCTTGTGGGGCACTAAAAGGAGAGGAGAAACAATAAAATGTGCAGGCGTGCACAGCTGGGCATGCTCTGCTCCTCATTCCAAGAGAAGGAAGTGTCCAAAGCCAGGTTGGACAGGACTTGGAGGAGCATGGTCTAATGGAAGCTGACCATGGCCATGGCAGCGGCTTGGAACAAGATGACCTTGAATGTCACTTACAATCCAGACCTTTCTGTGATTTTTATGTATATTTTAATTGATTTGGTTGAGGTATGGTTAAGTCTCCAGATACCTTGCCTTTTTTTCTTGTCACCTGCTCTATGAGAAACCACTCTAGTGGAGGCCTCTATGGAGAGAATTGCCAGCCAGAAGAATTCAGGTGGTCATTGTCCAAACTGAGGTGAGAAAATACGTTTGCACAGAGAGCAGCCAGCAAGAATTAGCAGACAGTGGGGTGGGATGCAAGTGGAGAAATGATTACAGGCTGATAAAGACAGATGTAAGATATAAACAGCTCAAATTTAACTTAAATATTTATAAGAACCCAGGGGTCTCTTACAAATGTTATGTTTGGGAAGGAGATAGAGTGATTTATAGCTGCTGTTCGCACTGCTCACTCTGCTTCCATCACTCCATAGTCTGAGCTAACCTGGTTGTCACACAATCCAAGTGTAACTTGAAGTCACACAAACACTGCACAGCACACAGTGTTGTCCTGGAGGGGCCACTGTGTGAACATCTCTGAGCCCTTCAGCTGCCCCAGCAGAAGATGCTCTGAGGGCTGGAGCCCCTCTGCCCTGGAGCCAGGCTGGGAGAGCTGGGGGTGTTCACCTGGACAAGAGAAGGCTTCAGGCAGACCGTCCCTAAAGGGGCTCCAGAAGAGCTGGAGGGGGACTTTATACAAGGACTTGGAGTGACAGGACAAGGGAGAACAGCTTCAAACTGACAGAGGATGGGTTTAGATTGGATATTGGGAAGAAATTCCTCATTGGGAGGGTGGTGAGGCCCTGGCACAGGTTGCCCTGAAAACCTGTGGCTGCTCCATCCCTGGAAGTGTCCAAGGCCGTGTTAGATGGGGCTTTGAGCAATTTGGTCTAGTGGAAGATGTCCCTGCCTGTGGCAAGGAGGTTGGAACTGGATGATCTTAGAGGTCCCTCCCAACCCAAACCAGTCTGGGATTCTATGGTCTCCCTGCTGTGCCTGTGGCAGGCTGAGAAGGGGTTATGCTGTGTTTCACCAGGAGCCTTGGCTGTGTTTGCTCACAGCACTTGCAGTTTCGTACTACTGTAATAGCAGGTTCTAGTGGAATGCTCGAGTGGCTGGAAGTTGGAAAGGTGCCTCCAGCCCATCCAAGCCACTCTCCTCTTGTGTGTCCTGCTAAAGCTTAGGACAGCTGTGGTGTGAGGGAACTCTGAGCTCTTTGCCTCCTGCTAGCATAAGCAGAGCCTTCATCCCAGTTCCTGCAGACAGGGCAGGAGCCCAAGCACAGAGGTGTGGGGAGCAGAGGAGGTGAAGCTGGTGGCACCAGGAGTGGGCAATGCAGTGAGAACAGGCAGTTTCAGCAGAAAGGAGCAAAGGTGGTGCAGGGCTGGTGGGAGAGACTTGGGGGACAGGGCTGGGCTCCCCAAGCTGGGAATGAAGAGCAGAGGGACAAGCACCAAGCAGGGAGATGGGACTGGTGGGGGTGAGAACTTGCACCTTCCTGCAATCTGGTGTCTGCTCAACTCACACAGCCTTTGTAGTGGCAAACCCACCCCACTGGAGGTGAAACCTCACTGACAGTAGCTCAGGGCAGGAGTTTGTCCCCACACCTTCAGGCTGTATCTGCGTGCGTGTGGGGTGTGACCTCCAAAGACAAACGCTCCCACTTGCTGAACAGAGGAGAAAGGGTCTACTATTAATTATTAATGAATCTTGCACACAGCATTAAAGACATGAGCAATTCTTTTTGGCAAGTGTAATGAAAAAATTAATTGAATAATCATTCCATGTAAATAGATTTAGATAAGCTTCTCTCTTTTTTTTTTAACCTTTTTTTTTTTTCAGCTTTTTTTCCCTTTCCCTCCTTCTCTCTTCCACCACACAACTTCCACTATTCTGTAGAGAAACATTGTGATTTATTGCTTGGAATATTGTTATAATTCAGAGCATCCTGTGGCAAGCAGTGGCTGTATTGGCTGGGGCCATCAAGTTCCCTGGGTCTAGTCAGCCTTATTTAGGGGATGCAGAGCAGCTTGAGGGAAACATTTACTGCTATTAGAAACACTTCAAAAGAAACCAAAATGTTTGATTTATAGGGCATTGTTTTGTTAATGGCTTAGAGGGCCTGATCCTGTTAATATTTATGAGTCCTTCCAGTTTTTAGGAGTTTGTTCCCTGGTGGGTGTCCCCAGGAGCCTTGTCTGTGTTGGGGACGTGTGGCTGTGGAACAACTCGCTGCCCTGCTGCAGTGACCTGCTGTCTGAGAGATGCTGCCCTTGCTGTCACTGTTCTGAGGTTGCTCAGGTGCCTGTCAACTTCATGCCTCAAACATTTGTCTTAGAGTGGGAGAACGCATGACAAGCCTTCCAAATTTTCTTTTCTCTTTTCCCTTTAGGGGGTTTTAAACATTTCCTGAGGAATGAGCCTGTATGTGACCCTTGAGCAGGGTTGGACATCCCTAGAAGTTCCTTGAGGGCTGCAATGCCAAGAGCTGTGGGAGGATGTGGGGCAGCTGGGCTCTCAGTGCAGCCCTTCCCAGCAAGAATCCAAACCCCAAACACAGGCAGGACCAAACCACCACATTCCTCCCAAATGCCAGAGCCTGGGGTGGTGTTGTGTCCTGCGCAGCTAGTGAAGAAACCCTGTGTTGTGCTGTGCTCTGGTTCCCATTGGAGGCAGTCTGGCTTTCTCTCCCTTCTGTGTTTCAATGAAAAATACATTCCATTAGACTGTATTCTGGAGAATCTTCTTTGGGATCTCCAGCTCTTGCTCCCTAACATGGAATATTTGCAAAGATAGAAACATTTTTTGCCTTTACCCATGAAACTTCTCATTTCTCATTACTCTGCAAAGTGGCATAACTTTAAGGAAGAACCAAGAGAGAATATCTTTTCATAGGAATTTCTTATGGGTTGTCAAATCAACAATCAAAAATACACACCAAAATAACTAACCCACCCAAACCACCTTTTCCCCCTCCTCTGTAGGACCCTGGGTGCCTGTAGATGCCCAGCACCACCTCAGCGAACCACAGGAAAGGGATTCAGGACCAGATTGTGGTGAGCCTCTTCAGCATGAGCACAAGTCCAGCAGGACACATGCACTGTCTGTATTTTGAAACTTAAAATGACCGAATTCCTCAGCCTGTGATCTGTCCTGTGTTTAACATGATGTAGACAAATTTTAACTTTAACTCTACAGACTTTCCAGGAGTGATATTGTGATAGCATTTCCTGAAGACATATTCCAGTTTGACCCTGTGTCTTTTTCAACTCCCCATCTCACCTGACAGTGAATTTCCAGCTTTCTGTTGTTCCCTGCAGTTACAATTATGTTCAAACAGTGTCTTATCATTAAATCAACTTACACTGAACCAGGCAGTTGCCTTAAAGAGAGACTGCTGTTATGCTTTTTTTTTCACTTACTCAGCTGCTGCATCACTGTCTGCAAAACAAAACAAAGCAAAACAAAACGAGAGAGAAATAAAAACTATCTGTTGAAATGGAGCAAGAGCCTTGTTGCTGCTTACCATACCTGCAGTTTCCATGAGCTTCTATGCCTGGAATTTCTGAGTTTCTTTTGCTTTAAATGACATCTGAGTGTGTACCTGTCCCCTGAAATGACAGAAGAGCCCAACTTATTGCTACCTTGGGATCTAACCAAGCTCAGCTTTGTGGGCCATGGACCCCAGGCAGCTCAGTTGGATGTCAGAGATGAGAAATGGGAGCTGGCTCTTTCTCAGGCTTGGCTTACAGGTCTGGCTAAATACCTGTAACTCTTCTCTTGGATATCTCTTCCAATTGCCAGCTATGTGTACAATTGTAATGTTCATAGCCTGAGTCAAACCTAAACCATTAAGATTGTACCTCATTTGTCAAGCATGCACACACACACACACACAAACACACACACACACACACACACACACACACACACACACACACACACACACACACCCCCTGCCCCCCTGCCCATCTGCCAGGCTGCAAAGAAGCTGCTTTGAGAGTTAGAACAGATCTGTCTCAATGGCAGTTGCCATTTCCATAGAACTCCCCTTTTCAGTGATTTTATAACCTGGGTCTCCTAATTCACAGGAGGCTGAAGCTCAGTGTGTAATTGTCAGTGTGATTCAGTCTAAAATCAGCAAAACTTAGTTCCTGGAGAGTTTTCCCCCCACCTTCAAATATCCCTAGTGTTCAGGCCTTGCTGAGGCCATCTCAGGCTTATTGCCTGCTGGTATTTGACTCAAATGTCCCCCTGTGGAAGGGGGTAAAAGTTCTTGGCCCTCACCAAACCCACATTATCTGTGACAGCCAAAAATGGTGCAGAGTCAGGCTTGCTCAAGCAAGAGCAAAAGCCATTTTATTAACTACAAGTTTATCCTTTTATATTATTTTTCTACTGTCCACACACGTGTAAGTTACATCTCACTGGCTTGGGATACTTGTGCATGAGTCTTAAACCATATTCTGATAGATGGCCAGCATCTCTCCTCGTGCTGGCAAGTCCCAAAACACACTCTTATCATCCACAGTTGTTTTTCTCTTTCTTCAGCTTTCCCGGGCTTGGCCCAAGGACACAGGGGGTGTTTTCTGCTGCTTTCCCAGCCCTACGTGTGCATCCTCTCAAGGCCAAAGCTGTCCATAGCCCAGTAATCTTCCACAATTATCTGCTGGGACTGGTGCTCAGCAGCGTCCAAGCACTATCCCCTCCCCACACTCAAAATCTTGGGACTAATTTGTTCCAATTACACCAGTAACTCCAGATGAAAACCAGCAGAAACACACCAGTATAAAACAGGGTCAAAGGCGAGATGACAGTCTGCTCTTACAGACACCGCTGGGTTTTTTCCACTGATGTTTTATTGCCCTCTTGTATAAATCAGGTCTTTCATGGCTTTTAAGGTTTGGTTCCATGTGGCTACCCTCTGTTAAAGTGTCCATTATCAGGTTTCAGGGCTCTGTTTAAACCTTTAATTAAAAAAGGAGTGGGTAATCTATAAACAATGTACCATTGTTCTTTTTATTTTTTTCTTTCTTTTTCTTTCTTTTTTTGCCCCCTCTCCTCCTCCCTGCAAAAGAGCTGGCTGAGCATAACCTCTGTCTTCTGTATGGCCTGGAAGCCATTCAGGACTGCCCTTACTGAGTTTATAATTTGGTGACCTACAGCTTCAGACAGCCTAAGTCTCCCAGGACATGCAGCATAGAGGAGGGAGGGCTGAGTTGGGCACACCCACAGGAGATCAGTGCCTTTGAGACTCAAGTCTTGCATATCCTCAGGAAAGGATTGTGGGAAAGGGAAAGCCTCAAAGGCTGTCTGATGGGCAAAGCCTTTTTCTCATGGTAGGAGCGACCCTCAACATGTTGCCATTGTTCCTGCCTACCTCACTTTGTGAAAGTTCCTCATGGACAATACCCAAAATCCAAGCAATCTTTCCAAGGGCTCTTGGCTCCCACCTGTGCTGCCAAACAGAGATTTTCTGTTTGGAAAGAGGTTTTTGAGGCCATCATCTCCTGCATGTTGCTGGGACAGCTTGGGGGTTGTTCCAGGTTTCAAATGGGCAGGGTCCTGCAAAATGAATGCAAGGTCTTGTGGATATAGTTCCCTTCTGGTATTTTTTAACATCTTTTCAGGAATCTGGACTAGGTGAATTTTGCTTTCTCCCAGTATTGACAGTCATCAAGCTGAGCAGTAGCAAACATCAGGTCTCTAAATGCTTGTTATTAAATAATTTTCTTGAGTTTCTGTGGTTTTATCCTGTCTGTCATAAAGTAAGTATATTAGCCCATCTCATGGGATTGTGCTGTTGACAACTGATTAAAACCATCACATAAAAAGTACTAGACTTGTAGAAGTATTTCTGCAAAAACAGTAAGAACCAGGTCCTTACCCGGCCAAAGGCTCTTTTGTTTTGTAAGAGTCAGTGGATCTGTAACTCAAAAAACCCCCAGAAGAATCCCCAAAAATGCTCAGTCTGAGGCAAGCATGAGAAGGTCCTTGGGATGTGCTTCTTGGTCCTTCCCAGTGCCCAAAGCCTCATGCCGTGAGCCACACACATTCCCAGGAGCCTGCAAGTTGAGGCAAAGGACACTGCAATTGAAGTGCCACATTGTTTTTCCAAGGTTGTTTATTTATCAGACATCTGCCTCTGATGTAATTAATGTCACCCTCTGCCCATGCTCCTGCAGAGGAAAGGGCTTGGTCATGTGCTGGGGAAGCTGCGAGTCAAAAGTCTCAGGACTTGGGAGTGAATAACGAAATGAGTGAGTCGCTCTTCTGTAGGTCTGTGGGTCTGTTTTGCTGTGTGGGCAGTGTTGTCCCCTGTACGTGGTGCAGTTGTTGTCTTCTCGTGGGAGTCTCCCAAAGGCAGCTGACAGTTCAGGGTGGGAAATGAAGTGTAGATGCTGCTTCAAGAGAAATACTGAAGAAGTGCATCTCAGTAAGGATGAGGAGGGCCTTGGATCATCTTGCATTGACTCCACTGTAGCTCCAGTCATTTCCAGAGTCCCTTCAGCTCTGCAGCCCTCTGTGATTCTGTGTAAAAGAAACCAGAAAGGGTTCAGCACACAGATGTTGGTACCAGGGACATGGGAAACCTGAGGTGCTGCTGTTGGCCATGGCCAAGTAACAGTGCTGTCTGGTGCTGAGCTGCCAGTGACAGGAGGTGCTGCAGAGCTCATGGCCCCACAGCCTGTCCCCAAAGAGGTTTATGAGATCTGGGGGTAACTATAGTGTGTTTAGACGTGAAACTTGAAAGCCAGACATGGCTGTGGTGGTTTTGTCAGTGGGCAAAGTTCAGATCAGCTTTATGGACTGAGACATAGGTGCGGGAGAAGTGGAAACACCAAAGCTGTGATTACCTGTCACATCCCTGTCTCCCCACTAGTTTGGTGTGCAGGTTTTAGCAGCTCTATGCTGAATTTGGAAGAACTTTCCTCACCACCTCTGCAGGATTGGTTGGTGGTTTGGCAACTCATTTTCTGTTTTCCACTGGAAATTTGCCTTTTGTCTTGGGGATTCCCAGGATGTGTAATTCCTTGCAGGCAGGTAAGGCAGTTGGTATCTTGCCAGCATAGCACACAGGCCTCTCACAGGTGTTCCTGGGCACAGCTGATGGGCAGCAGGAGGGCAAGATGCAGATGTGTGGCTTGGAAGAACACAATATTTCATCTCCATTGACTCCTGGAGAGCCATCTCCCTGACACTGATGGGAGGGGTTTAGCTTCAAATTAATCCAAGCTTTGGATCAATGGGATAAGATCAATAAGTTCAGAATAAACTGCCCTGTAACAGCTACAAGCTGGTTCATTGCACAAGATGAGCTTGTTTCAGCTGCCAGAGGTGCGAGAGTATGGGCGGCTCTGTGGATTTGGGGATGAACATGGTGGGATTCCCCTAGGTCTGGCCTGGAGAGTCCAACCAAAGAGCTCTCACAGATGGAGCAGGCTGATTCTCATAGTCGTAGAATAGTTTGGGTTGGAAGGGACCTTAAAGACCATCTAGTTCCACCCCCCTCTGCCATGGGTCACACACCTTCCACTAGACCTGGTTGTTCCAAGCCTCATCCAGTCTGGCCTTGAACGCTTCAAGGGATCTCTTCCTATTTTGCATGGGGCCTCATGCTGAGGCTTGGCATCTTGGCATTGAGCGCCCAAGAGCAGATCAACAGCCTGAATGTCCTTCCTAGAGGTATTTCTGTGAATGTGGGAGAAGGAACAACCCACCTTATTATGGGGCTATTAATGTAGGTTGCCATGGTGAGTAATTAAAATCTTCCCACACGTCCCGCTCCTGAACCACAGCAGGTGCCCTGCACAGCAGCTGTTGTGCACACCACATGCACAGAAGCAGCTTTTGTGCACAGGAGAAACCCACAAAGTGGTTTCACCTCTAGTTGTCTTGGTCAATGAAATGGTCCCTGGCTTGAGCTTAAATAATGCTTTTAATGCTGTTTTGCACAGCACAGAGAAGCTGCAGGGTACAGGCTGTAATCCGTGGATGCTTACTGTCTTTAAGAGTGTCATGTATTGTTCATAACTGTTGTAAAATGCATCAGATAATTGCATTAAAGAAATAAAACCTGTGAGGATGGCTGTGTGCCTTGTCTGGTACCAGGCAGAGGTTGGGAGCTGCTGTTTCTGCAGTGTAGCCTCGGTTACCTGAGTAGGTGTTTAACAGATGGCAACTCCCAGATCCTGCAGACTTTCAGCCTCAGTGCTGGATCCCTCTGGTAACACTGGGGCATAAATTGCATTAAGATTTCCTTCCTTTGCTTTGGGATGTCTGTGGGAAGCCCTGTGATGAGGGGCTGTGCGTGCTGGAGCACAGATCTGGTCTTCGGTTCATCTCCTGAATGGGTCCACCTGGAACAGTTCGCAATGGATATGGGGCACCCCAGCCAACTCAAAGCTGAAAGATAATCAGTTCATCCCCAAATAGAAAACACAGGTCTGTCAAGTCCCAGTTTTGGCTTTACTGTGACTTCCCAGAATGCTTCTTGCCGGGCTTCTCCATTTCAGCCCTGGGAAGAAACAAAACAATGTCTGACTTTGCTTTTACACTTTGCTTTTTTTCCTCCCTGGATTTCTTTGCAATGCCTCTACTGTAATTGTTTAAAGGGGTTAGGAGGAACCAGGGACAGTTGCTGCTGTGGTTCTCAAGGGAAATCTTAATTCTGAAGCTTGTGCAACCTCTCTTCCTTCCCTGTGCCTCTCTGAAGGGCAGGCTGTGAGCCCCACTTTGGTCAGAAAGTTGGAGATCCATACCCAGTGAGTTGGTCACTGCTGCAGCAGCTAGCAATCCCAAACTTTAGAAAGGAGGGAGCTGGTGGGACTGAAGGAAGAAAGCCACTGTCCCATCACTCCAGTGCACCCCTCATGCTGGGCTGTGGCGAGTCCTTCCAAGGGATCAATTGTCAAAGGAACAAAAGCAAAGCAGGAATAAAGTGCAATAATCTTGTGAGAGGAGAGAAACTTGAGAAGTACACCACAGGTTCACTTAACTCCTGCTTGGTCGATAAGCTGCTTATTGAAACGCATTATTCTTGTGTTCCTGATTCCCAGAAGTGCCTGAGCTGCCTGGAAGGCCATAACCAAGCGGGCTGTGTCCTCGGCTGCCATTGATTTTAATGGAGGAAGACAGAGCCCTGTGTAATAAAGTGTAAATGATGATTCCCCCAAAACGGATAGCACAATGATATGACAAAAATGGTGATTATCATGGAGTTGTTTCATATTCCTGTCTTTGCACTGAGTGTCTGGCTGCCTCCTTGACAGCCCAGTCCCACTGTATGGCTGTGGTGTGCTAATTTAGGGCTATAACCAAAGCAAATACCCTGGAAGGTGGCCTGATCCCCACCCATAGAGAAAAGTAAATAATTGAATTTTTGTTTCATTACTCTGATATCCTGCTACTTATACTATTCACAGTCTTCACTCTATTATTTAAAACAAGAGCTCCTGTTAAAGCTTGTGAAATACAGATTTATTTTGAATTTACCGGGTTAAACAAAGCTTAATGCTTTGGATGAACATTTTTTTTCTCCCCTGGGTGAATGAAAACAAACTAGAGTTACCAAAAATGCCTCATTCAATGACAAATTAAGCATTTTGGTTGGGGAATTTAAGGGAACAGCAGTAAGAACAGCTATGCTTCGAAGTTAAATTCAGGTAAATATAAAAGAAAAACTAAAAACATTATGCACAGAAAAGATTTGAACTGAGCAGTGGGTCTAAGAGTGATGTTTGTGTTGATGTGGTCACACATTTTTACATTTCAACATTACCAAGTTTGGTTTTCTTTTTTTTTTTTTTCAAATAGATCCTTTACCCAAGAGAATTTGCATGGCCTTAGCCACACTATAAGAAGTATTTTAAAAACCAAGGTCGCTTTTCAAAAGTAAGATCTCAAGTATATATGTAGACTATGGATTCTGTTTTCAAGGATAGTTGGGGGGCTCTTTGTTCTAATTCAGCCTGGTACAGGAGCAGAAAAAAAACCCGGTATTGTTCTAACTTGGTGGTTTCCATAGCCCAGCCACAGATGCTGTTATTTGCCATAGGGCTGCAAAATGGGCTGTGAAGCAAGGGAGGGCGCTCAGGACACTCTGACTTGCAGGAGCCCTGTCCCACGAGGGAATGGATGTGGTGCCAAACCCCTTGTTGGTTGTGCTGTGCTGGCGCCTTAGAAAGCCCCATTTTACAGCAGCGCATTGGCCATCAGAGCTGCACCTGCAATTATAAAATCTGGGAGGATTATATAACATCCCCTTGCAAACCCAGGTGAGTATTTGTCGTGGTCCTACAGCTGAGTTGAGGGAAGGGATCCATCCTTGAGCAGGTGTGGGAGAATAATTGTAACTGGAGCACTGCATCCAGGCCTGTGGTCCTCAGCTCAGGAAGGACATGGACCTGTTGTAATGATCCAGAAGAGGCCATGAAGATGTTTTAAGCACTGGAACTCCTCTGCTGTGGAGACAGGCTGGGAGAAGAGAAGGTTCTGGGGAGACCTCAATGCAGCATTTTGGTACTTAGAGGGGACTCATAGAAAAAGAGGGAGAGTGACTTTTTACTAGTGTAGATAGTGATAAGACAGGGGGGATGGTTTTAAAGTAAAAGAGGAGAGATTTAGATCGGATATGAGGAAGAAATTCTTCCTTGTCAGGGTGGGCAGGCCCTGGCACAGGTTGGGCAGAGAAGCTGCGGCTGCCCCATCCGTGGGAAGTGTTCAAGGCCAGGTTAGGGTTAGGGTTAGCAACCTGGGCTAGAGCAGACTGTCCTTGAACCTTCAAAAGGGTGAGAACGAGATGATCTTTAAGGTGCCTTCCAGACCATTCTAGGATTCTTCTGTGGTGCTGGTGTTTGTCCTGCTCCAGCCCTGTCCGGGCACTGGGGACAGCGCTGCCTTCCCCGCCTGCAGCAGCTCCCGAGACGCAGCCACCACCATCAGTCTGAGCTGCCTTGTTAGCGCCCTATCGATCACAGCCCGAGGGCAGGACCTCCTGCCAAAGGGCAGCCCTGAGACCATCACAACAGCCGCTTTTTTTTTTTTTTTTTCCCACATTACTGTATTAAGCCAGAAGCTGATGCCGGTAACCCCATCCTTACATCCTTCCCGGATGTTTGCTCAGCTTCTTGCTTCCCCNCCACCGCCTTTTTTTTTTTTTTTTTTTCCCCACATTACTGTATTAAGCCAGAAGCTGATGCCGGTAACCCCATCCTTACATCCTTCCCGGATGTTTGCTCAGCTTCTTGCTTCCCCAGCCATTTAACATCAGGTATGCCATGTCCACATGAGCTGGGACAGCTGGGACTTGACTCTCTTCCCAAAGATGCTTCTTGGACCACTGCACGATGCTGGTCCTTTGCCAGCGTTGATGGATGCAACGTCCTGCTTTACTGGAAATTCAGCGAGACAGAGAGTGGACACAGCACAGGGAATGGCAGAGCAGTGACTTGAGTGCCTGGCACTGCCTGCAGCAGCCCTGAGAATGCCTCAGACTCTCCTATATCCACAGCAGCTCTCCAGACTCCCAGCTGGCTTAAATGGGAAGACCAGCACCTGGAAGTCTCAGCTTCTGGCATTGCAGTTTGGATGGGTACCAAGGAGGGAGGGGGGGGTGTCACAGCCCTGCCCCCTCCTTGTGCCCACAGGTGTTTCCAAAAGCAGTTTTATGCCCTGAGGTCTCAGTGGTATTCAGGGCATCAAATGTGTTTTGATCTCTGGTTGCCAGATGTGGGCATGAACATCTTTTGGAAAGCTTTGGACAGTCTATCCTGTGTTTATAAACTGTTTCTGAGAGTTTAAATCCATATGGAGGTATAGGGCTAACCCAAAGTCCAGCCAAAACTGGGAAGGACCATGAATAGATCTAGGGCCATAGCCCTCCCCCTCCTATTGCTTTGGGGGCATTCTCTTGTTGTTATTTGTAGATTTTCAGAGCTGCTGTGGGGTCTATCATTCTGAGAAGCCCCAAGGCAGCAGAGCACACAAGCATCTTATTTTTAGCAAGAGCTGGACACCCACAGTCCCTCCTTCTCGTCCCAACAAGGACTCTGAGTGGACCTGGTTATCGAACACTGTGCAACCTCTTAATTCATCTGAGTTTCTAAATTTCTGGAAATCCTTCAGGCTTTCCTCTTCTAGAAATGCCATCAATCAGGTGATATTTTTTTATCTGAAACCTCACCCCATCGCAGACGGAGCTGGCCTGCCCACGGCTGAGAACAAGGTGTCAGCTGAAAAAAGACAGGTGGGAGCGTGGGCAGGTAGAGAGGCTGAGCAAAATCATCATGAACTGAACTCTTTTTCTCCTTTCAGTCTCTCTCCAGGTTTGTGTCCCACCACCCCCACCTTCCTGGAGACTGGTGTCACCCACAATAGCTTAGTTTTGAAAAGAAGGTGGAGAGGTAAAGGAGAGAAGGTATAATTATGGGTAGAATCTGGGACTTTTTTTATCAGATTGTGACACTGTCGAATGCTTTCTGTGCAAAGTATACTGTCGAAAAGGCAGTGATTGTGCCTTTCCCACCACCATTATCAAAGCTCCAGTCAGTCAAATCCTCCCTGTTATTAAATGCTGCTCTGCAAGTCTGCATTGTGAAGCTGAAGGATATAATCACAGGTGCCAGACATGGGGAGAGAGCTGATCCAGAGGTGTGAAAAAAAGAAAACACAAAGATGAGCTGAATAAAAACACATAAATGAGGTGTAAAAAATCAGATTACAAGGGGCAGAGAAGGCGGGAGTAAAATGAAGCAGAAAAAAAATCCATTACTTAGGCTTCTTCCCCACCTCTTGTTAATATAAAAGAAACTGGACAAATGCAAGTCCACGCACAAGGGTATCTGTGGCTGTTTGTCAACCTGGCCTGAGACATGNCTTCCCCACCTCTTGTTAATATAAAAGAAACTGGACAAATGCAAGTCCACGCACAAGGGTATCTGTGGCTGTTTGTCAACCTGGCCTGAGACATGGAGAGCCCGAGGGGATTCAGACACTTCTTGGCCGCTGCTGTCTGTGTCACAGGGCCATTGGCACCAGCACAGCGACCTGTGGGGTGCAGAGCCTCTGCTCTGGGTGTCGAGCTGAAAGGGTTTGCTGCCGCCAAGCTTTATGTTTCAGGGTCTTTTCAGACTCAACCCTAGTTGAAGTGGACACTTTCCTGCAGAAAATTTCCATTTTTATGAACTTGCATTTTTAGAAAACTTCCAAGCAGCATTAGCTGTGTCCTTTGAAGGCAGCTTTAAGAAACCAAATCACCCTGATTTCTTTTAGATGTGGATAGCTCCAGCCCATCACTCACATGTCCCTCTATGCTGCCTTTGTTAATTTTGTTCGTTTTACAAAATCCTCCAAGAACTTGACCACAGCAAAACTGGAACCAGTTTCCCTGCACAGACCCAGCCTTGTGTGGAGCCTCCCCCAGTATGAGTACTTACCTTGGCTTAGGCTAAGCCTGTTTGTAGTCGATGTCAATTAGAACAAAATTGACAGAAGTGCATCACACAGCTGTTCTGCAATAGGTTTGCAAAATCCTTTGAAAAATGACACTCCGAGGTCAACTGGTGTGACTCCAAACAGAGAAAGCTGGATAACTCTTTATCTGGCTTACAGAAACATCCCCAGGTAGATCTATTAACAGGCAAAGCAATAGGTCACTTTTTTCATGCATAAAATTCTGATAGCACATTAATGGAGCTCATACAACCAGCCAGACGCTGCTCACTGGGCAGGGACAGGGATGCAGTCATGCTTATAACATAGAAAAACAGGTTTGTTTTTTTTGCTCTGCCCCAAGGCACCTTGGAAATTCAGCCCTGTTGAGGTCAATAAGGTGGGTTTTTTTTCTGGGTTTTATCCTGACACTTCTCAGAGGTAAAGTAAGTTCAGAGAAGGATGTGCTGTCTCACCAGAGGAATTTCAGAGTAACGTTTGCCGGCCTGTTTTATGCATGAGGATAGGTGAAATGATCATACTGCTTCCATCTGCCCTTCATAGCCACTGGTCCACCCTTTCTTGCAAACATTTTTCTTTTTGTCACTCTGAATACCAGGGGGTCAGAGAATCACTTGTAAGCTGAGCAGCACATGCATTGGGTGAGGCTAATTTTGAACACGGCAGGTCATCTCTCAAGCTTGCATGACCTTGGTTCAAATTCCACTATACTTCAATTGTTATGGATTTTCAGTGCCTCTTTTCTGAATGGGAACCTCTGAAATGAAATACTGTGAGGTGCTATAGATCCGTTTGTTGGCAAGGTTATCACAAAGGCAGGAGGGACAGTTTGTCTCTGTGACGATACACTGCAAAGCCTCCAAGGTCTGTGAAATACTGACACTCCAGACATGCATCATTGGTGTTTAGGGTCAAGTTCTCAACCTGACCCTCAGACCAGCTGAAATATGCAGCTCTATTATTCTGTAATGGCTCTGGCATTAGGAGAGTGATGCCACCAACCCACCAGCCCCTACACACAGAGCTACCATGCAGGGCAAGAAGCTCTGCCCAAGAAAGGGTTTCAAGGACACATTACAGACTTGCTTGTCCATGTACAGTTTACCATCACTTTTCTGCTCTCAGCTGCACTCAGTGCAGGAGAGGACAGAGGTGTTCTGGCCCAGAAACCAGGTGCCACCCTTGGGAGATGTGCAAGGTGGAGGACGTGACAGGGAGCGGCTCATGTTTTGAGCAGCACTGGAAATGAAGCACTGTGTAAACTTGTGGAGAGCCTGCAAACCCCCAAAGCCCAAGTAATGATAAAACAATATTCATAGCTGGGATGGTTTTGTGTTTTTCAAGTGCCAAATGGGATGATATCCAAGTTTGTAATGAAATGACATAAACCATACGCTCACTGCTGACAGAACAAAATGATTGATTTTTTTTTGTAAAATTACAAAATATGTTGCTTTGGGGGCATTTTCTTGGTGTTATTTGCAGATTCAGCAGGTTGGATGATGAGGTGACAATTGTCCAGCTAGTGCTGACTTCCCAAGATTCACCTGACCTTGTGGGAGATAACAGCCAGAGGAATCCGTGGTTGACATTGGTTGGTGGATGTCTATGGCCACATGGTTAAAGCACCTGGCACAGCTCTGGGAAGAACCAGGGAGAAAAATATGATGGAGTTTTTGTTTTGGATGCAGACTTCTGCTATTTTTAAACTGAAATATTTTTTTGCTATATAGGGTCCATTTCAGATCTTTTGGTCTGGCTGTCTAGTGGAGAACAATAATACTCATGCAAGAAACTTTTTTATCCCAGGTAGTTCATGCTACAGATGACAGAAGCTGGCAAGACTTATACATTTCCTTTCAGGTGTTTACAGCTGAAGATTTCCCTGAGAAAGCTCTTGACCAGCTTTAAAAAGAACAATCAAATAGTGTAGCAAGGGGCTGATTGCTGCTCCGTGGGGAACTGCTGCACACATTATAGACTATCTGCCTCACACAATAATGACAGACAAGTAGATGACCTTTCTATGCTAATGATTTGGCTCCTTGATGAATTCATCCTATGTGATACAGGCAACTTGTCTTTACTCAGTGATGGATCATGTCATGAGATCCCAGAGCTTTCGTGTGTTAGTTAATGTTCTGTCAACACAAGCCCCAGAGAGATCATCCCAGATGTCCTGGATGACAATTAAGCTGTCTTGAAAAAAAGAGATGGTGCCTAGTGAGTCTCCAGGAGCTGATGCACTTCCTGAAACACAACCAGTCACATCCCAGTGGAAATGTTTCCTCAGTCTGCTGACTTCCCTGATGCTCAGAGTAGAGAGCTTGAGTGTAATAGCAGGGTTAAAAATCTACAGTAAAATGAACTGGAAAATATTGATCCAATTTAAAGCTGCATTAAAAATGCCCAAATCATTGCATCCTAGCATTAACTAATTTTTAAATATCTAATGGTTTTATCTGCTCTGCTGCACTTCATAATGACAAGTAAATGTGCTAGTGCACACTGCTCCTCCACTGCAGATACTTTGATACAGACTCTGTACCTGCCCTATCTCATCCATCACAGCTCTGCAATAAAGTGCACTGTGAGAGAGAGTGGGAGTGGGATGCACAGGTTATTTCCAACAGGATTTGGGTGCCCAGCATTGTACCTGTCCTATTCAAGGGCCGCTGTACACCAGGGCAGAACCTCACACCTGCCCAGAGGGAAGCTGATTTAAAGCAGTGGAGTCTCAGTCCAGATACTAAAGATTGCACTGGTATTTCCATATGAGTTGAAGGTGAAAATCAGAATGAGGGTGGTAGAACACATGATAAGAAATGTTTCATGTGTAAAGACTTTCAACCTGACCTGTAACTCTTTTGCAAATGTTGGGGAGAAACCTTGTGTTTATAACCCACAGGGGAGGCTCCACTGGCACCACATTCATAGACTAAACTGGTGTCACCACTTTTGTCCCTACAGGCAGGACTTTTAATACACCCTTGGAACTGTGAATTAAACCAGTGGGCACATTGCCCCATTTAAAATCAATGCAGTCCTGCAAACTGCTTTCACTTAGCCCAGTTCTGCATTATTTTAATATGTTCTTCTCTTTTTTGGTATTTTTTTTAAGAGGGCTCAATTACTTTGGGAGATGCTAAACCTTGCCTTCATAGAATCCTAGGTTGGAAGGCACCTCAGAGTTCTTCTGGTCCAACCTTTCTTGGCAAAAGCACAGTCTAGATGAGATGGCCCTGCATCCTGTCCAGCCAAATCTTAGAAGCATCCAACATTGGGGAATCTACCACTTCCCTGAGGAGATTATTTCAGTGGCTGATCTCACTACAAAAATTTTTTCTCGTGTGTCCAACTGGAATCTCCCCAGGAGTATTTTGTAGCCACTGCCCATTCTGCCCTCACCTTTCCCATGTGACTCCTTATAAAAAGTCTTCATCTTCTTTGTAGCCACCCTTTAAATACTGGGACGTGGGGATAAGGTCTCCCCTCACCTTCCTTTTCTCAAGGCTGAACAACCCCAGGTCTTGCCTTTCCTCATATGGCAACTTCCTCATCCTTGGATCATCATTGTGGCTCTTTTCTGGACCCTCTCCAGCCCATCCACACCTCTTTTGCATAGTGGGGACAAAAACTGAGCACAGTATTCCAGGTGTGGCTTGGCAAGCACTGAG
>VXBX01009019.1:358630-455517 GCA_013400415.1 Scytalopus superciliaris
GTGGCTTGGCAAGCACTGAGTGGAATGAAATAATGGCTTCTGTGTCTCTGATGGTGATGCCCCTACTGATGGAGCCCCATTTCCCATTGACTTCTTATGGAGCTGTTTACCACCACCCTCTGAGTGCGGGACTTGGTGACTGTGGCAAGTTGATGTTGATCAAACTATGTCTCTGTTTCCCACAGTAAGAATCTGTAATCCTGAGATCACTAACAAACAGCTGTAGATGCCAGAGGGGTGAGATCATTTATCATCATGCACCACCAGACTAAATCATGAATTCTTAGGGAATCACAGGCACTGCAGCACAAAAAGCCTTAATTTGGTGGGCACCCGCCAGCCCTTGTTACCAGTCCTCACAGGAGTTTTAGGGTTCTGACCTCATGGAAAATAAGAACTGCTTCTTACTTCATGACCCCTGCATGGAGGGAGCATGTGGCACCTGGGCTGGGCTGGCTGATGTGCTGCCTGAGACATGTTGAGGGACATCCACTCCTGCAGCTCCTTTACACTCTTTGACTCATTTCTGCAGACAAACAGCTATCCTCAGGCTGGTCTTGCGCCACCCTTATAATCACATCATACTTTTTTCATGGAGCCCTAGAGTCTCCCAGTTTTCCATGATTGCCATATCTCTAGAGCAGACTCTCACAATCTGTCCCTGTCTCACTTAATGCCTCCTCTAGTCTCGATCTCCCACACTGAAACCTGTTGTTTTGCCCCATTTCTGGTTACCCAGGTCTCATTCTGCCTTTCCAAATTTCTGCCCATCTCCTCCTTCCTGCCCCACAACAAATCCCACGGTGTCTTCTGGTTGTCTTGGGAAAATGGAGTCCATTTGCAGAGCCTGGCAGGGAGGATGTGAGAGTGGCTGGACTGACGTCCTGCCTATAATGTGTTCCTCTCACAGTGTCCTTTCACTGCATGGAAATCAGCACCCACAGAACTATTGTCTCTCTTTTCTTTATTGCTTTCACACTGCATTTTGAAGAGCTTTCAATGACATTAACTCCCCTCATTGCTTTTCATGTACATTTTTATCGGGGTGAATATAGAGAACAGGCATTTTAACTGCATGAAGGTGTCACAGTGAGGTTCAGGCCCTGATGTAAGACATGATCTCCTCTGATGGCTGCAGGAAGTGCCAGGCTGTTAACTGGAAAGCTGGCCCAGCCATGGGCTAAGGTGATGCTGAGTGATGGGATTCCTCCTGAAGCCAAAGCTGCAAAAGCCAATGGCTTGTTTTTACCTCCAGTCAGCAGATTTAAACGAGGCACTAGTGAAAGTTTTTTGCAATGGGTGGGTGAGGCACTGGCACAGGTTGCCCAGAGAGGTGGTGGATGCCTCATCCCTGGACACATTCAAGGGCAGGCTGAATGGGGCTCTGAGTTTACTGCTTCAAGTTTTGTTTAGAGCTGTGGTCAGACAGGTGGGCAAGTGCTCCTCAAGGTTCAGTGTCCTCAGCTCAAAGCTGGAAGTCTTCATTGTTAAAAATTATTGTCATTAGGTTTTCTGAATAACAGATTCATCCCTTCTGGAAGAACTAAAATTACTAAAAATACTAGGAAAGTTTTCAAGGTTTTTGCCCCACAAATTAGTGGAGAATATGGTAAAAATCAAGGAAGTCATGTATTGTGTTGATGATTTCGTTTGCTTAAAAAAACATTTCAGTCCACACAAAACCCTACCCACATTGTAGAGGGATGTGACATGCAAAATATTTATCAACCCCCCTAATTTTTGTGTAGCCCTTCTTAGTGTTGTCTGCATGAACCCAGGAATGAAGAATGTCAAAAGTGCTTCCCTTTCAAATTTGGGACACAACAGAAGAGCTTGTGTCCCCAAAAGCTTGTCTACTCCCTCCAGGTCTATTAAGAGGGCTTTAAAAAAAGAACTTCCCTTTCTGATGAACATCACGGCATTTTCTAAATGATGCTGCACCTGTTTAACTGAGGGTGTGATGTTTTAAACCAATTAGTTCAATTTGCAGAGGAAATCATGCCCTTATTGCTCTTTGAAATAGCTTGTTTTGATTAAATTAAGACTAAATCCCTATTAATACATTTATTAAAGGTCCTGACTGCCTGTACAAGCCAAGCCAAGTCCCTTCAGTCAGCTTCCCCATGAAGCCCAGTGGGAACAGCTGCTGGGCTGGGCAGGGGTTAATCCACCTCATCCCTAAACTTGTCTGAAACTTGTTTGACTTGGTGTCACTTCCAGTCTCTCATTCCCTTTTCTCCCTCTCTGGTTTTCTGCTGAGTGGCAGGTGAAAGTTCTCATGGAGCAGCACCAGCAGTGCCTGGAGCCAGCTGTGTTGTCATTGCACCCTCATGCAGCACAGCTGGATGTGGGGCAGACCCTTCAGCAGGAGCTCAGAGCTCCTGGGACTGGGAGGGGAGGCACAGAAACTCCTGGAGCTGCCAAGAGAGAACCCTGAATAAGACATATTCTCTCTTAAATAGCAGCAATAGCTCAGGTGATGCCTGGGCAGGTTTCTCTTTTGGGAGGCTCCCCAAAGCTTGCTTCTTGCTGCTGTGGCACATCCAGGGAAGATAGTGTTCCCTTCAGTTTGTACTTCTACTGTTTTACAAAGGATTTCAAATAGTCATCTCCCTCAGGAAAGGTCCCCTTCGCT
Organism: Scytalopus superciliaris; assembly: GCA_013400415.1. Lineage (NCBI taxonomy): Eukaryota > Metazoa > Chordata > Aves > Passeriformes > Rhinocryptidae > Scytalopus > Scytalopus superciliaris. The sequence goes on from VXBX01009019.1 coordinate 361,266, forward strand.
CTCCAAGATGTGTCATGCCCTTGCAGGGGAGCAGGGCCCTGCTCAGGCTTTGAGGAGTTTCTAGGAGCCTCTGTTTGGATACCAAATACTGACTTGCTTCCCTGAAGAATAAATTGGATTTGATGGCTGTGGTCTGTCTCTGAGTGTATTGGGTGAAAAAACACTCCAGGCAAAGTAATTATTGCAAATATTTCTTGTTTGTGTTACAGCATAGCTATTGTGTTTCACAGCCAGGTGTCAGAGAGGGTGAGCTTTACAGAAATAATGGGATGCTCTTCTCCAGGTTTGTTATTAATTAATCATTCCTTATAATGTCTCTTGGAGCTCAGCAAGTGCTTTCAGGAATGAAGGAGCTGCAGGAATAATATTCCCGTGTCTTCTAAGGACTGTTGTCAAAAGCTAGAGCATTTTCCAGACCTCAGAGCTGTGAGTGCTGGAGCATGGTTGAGATGGCACAGCAACCTGCTCAGAGGAGAGAACAATACAAACCTACAATCCATGTTGTGGGGTCATCTAAAGGACCAGTCATACTGAATATGATCAAAATTTAGATTTCTCTTGTGGAAAAAATTTGACCTGTCATTTTTCACAGTCTTGGTGTCTTTCCTTTGAAAGATTCCTTTGTTCTGCAAGTCTCAGGGTGAAATTTAATCATGGCTCATGTAAATACTGATTTTTTTGACTGGCTGGGAGCCAATCTTAGATCATGCGGATACTTACGCCTGCCTATACACGCCGTGTTAAAATTATTCCTGCCCTCTACAGCAAGGAAGACCAGGGGCATTTGCTACTTCCCTGAAAACCCTGTGAGAGAAACGGGAAGGTGAGGGGCATCCTTACATCTCTGGCATGGGATGACACTGAGCTTTCTAGATAGGGCAGCAACTTTAGGTACTTCAGGGTTTCGGTGTTGCTGGCGGAGTAAGCTCATGTGCAGTTTTTCTCTCAGTGATTTGCTCAGGAACTGTTTCTGGCTTGGGATTTTCAGTTATAATAATTTTTCAGGCACTTTGACTGGAAAGCTGCTGTCAGTGGGCAGTTTGTTATGTGCCCTCTGCAAGTGCTTGGTGTTTGCAGTTCAATTTTGCACAGTCTGTGACTGGTCACTGAAGTCCTACAGCATCACCTGTACTTCCACAGTGCTTTAAATTAAGGAGTATTGAATAACAGACTATGAAATCTGGGGTGAATGTTAATTTATGCTGACTTGCATGAAACTGTTGTGAATTGCAGACATTACCCTAAATACTCTGTGGTTTTCCAAACGCTTGTGAGCCACAGCCAACCACTTTCATTCACAAAAAATATTTACAAGACTGAATTTTTAACTGTTTAATCAGTTCTGTGAGGGCTCAAATGCTCTTTTCTGATTGAAGTTCCTGGAAATATTAACACTCATTTCACTGGGATGTGGATCTGGCCTAAATTACTCTAACAGCATGTAATTATATACAAATACAAAAAAAAAAAAAAAAAAAAGCAAAGTGCATTAACTCAGAACCTTCCAAAATTAAAAGCAAATGCTCAATTAAGATGAAAAAAGACATGGCCTAAAAATTGCCTATGAGACCCTCAAGTCAATGTAGTCTTGGCTATGGATGTATCTTTTCCTGAGACAGAGGAACATTTTATGTTAGTTCTTTTCCCTTCATCCCCAAAAAGAACTGCTGGAAATCATTCTAAGAATTCGGATTTCGAAATACATCTCAAGGAGATGGATTATCAGGCAGGGGGTTGGTGGAAAGGTCAAAAAGACAATGTATTTATTGCTTTATGCCCACTGTGCTCTCAGCTGTGCATCTGCACATACATGTCTCTTGTATAGCAAGGTGTTACCTATATATGCATTCATGCTTTAGGAAAATTCTTCTCTTGTGCCATTATACTCACAGAATCATAGCATGGATTGGATTGGAAGAGACCTTCAAGATCATTTAGTTGCCACTCTCCTGCCATGGGCAGGGACACCTTCCACTAGTCCAGGTTGCTCCAAGCCCCGTCCAACTTGTCCTTGGACACTCCCAGGGATGGGGCAGCCACAGCTACTCTGGGCACCCTGTGCCAGGGCCATGCCACCCTTACAATAAGAATTTCTTCCAACATCTAATCTAATCCTCAACTCTGATCCATCTCTGTAGTTACAGGTGATCAGTAATACTGACTGATACTTATTATTTGGGATTTTATTTTTCCAAAGGCATACTCGAAACTGGAGTACTCAGGCCTGGATGCTCCCGGTGAGGCAGATGCAGACAGAGGAGGGGTAACTCTGCTGTCCACCTGGTGCCAGCCCCAGCTCAGGTGAGCAGTGCTGCTGGCAGCCCCTGCATGGGCAGTGCCAGTGCCAGGCTTGGGCATGAGAGGGACTGGGCTGCCTGCCCACAGGAAGGGTTAGAGATGGCTTTGGTGCCTTAAATCCCCGGAGTAATCAAGCCTGACACGCAATTGCAGGAGCTTAGGGCAGTGGCTGTCGCCTGCCAGGCTGTGCAGGGGCTGCTGCCCTCCCTCCGCAGCCTCACCTGGCGCTGCAGCACAACACTCAGCCTGCCTGGGCAAGCAGCAAGCTCACGAGCTTCTCTTTATTGAAACCATCAGGCTTGGCTAAAATCTCTGGTCTCACAGCAAAGCCAATGACTTCATCCTTGGAGCTGCCTCCACATAACCTTTGCTTTCACGGATCTATTAGGAAGCTCCCTGGGAGGGAAAGCCCAGCTGCCAAATAAATCACACGTTCCCGGCAGAGAGGTGTGAGATGCTCAACAGGAACCTGAGCTGCCTGGAAAGGGAGAGACGGGGAATCTTCTGCAGAGATTTTTCAAGCTTGTCCAGGCAACAGCCAGGCCAGATCCTCTGCCTGAGTCCATCAATGTAAATGCACCAGTTCAGTGGAGTTCTGTTGCTTTATACCCAGTGAGGATTTGGCCACTGCCTGCATGTGTGGTGGGTAGAAAGGAGGGAGACTATAGTTCAACTCTGGGACTTTTTATTTTTCTTTCTAATTAAAAGCAGACATACATTTAAAAAAAAAGAACAAATAAAAAAAACCACACACACAAAAAAACCCCCAACCACTTGCAGTGAGAAACTATAATTTAGTTTTAGAATTTCCCATTTAATATTCCCCTAATGCCTGTGAAAGGGTTTGAGTTGCAGGTCACAATTTGAATGTTTATAGACAATTAGCTGGAGAAGGACCTGGAGAAACACAGGTGTAGATTTTCAGAGCTTGGGGTAGAATTATGCAAGGAAAAAAAACTACAGATTGAGAAACTTTGCTATAAAACAGTGTGCATCAAACCTCCATTCTTCCATTTCTTTGAAGATAGGTGCTTGAACATCAGTGCTGTGTGATTCAGGGCTCATGTCAGTAACCCATAATTCAGACTTGGTTGGACCAGATGCCTGATTTCCACATGTGTATCTCTGTGTGTCCTCTGCATTGCATCTGCTGGATCTGACACCAAGAAAAGGAACCTGGGGACCTAAACCTTCTCTCCAAGCCCTGTCCTTGTGGTCCAGCCTCAGCAAAAGCAGAATCAGCTGTGAGGGTGATACCATCTGCCAGAAAGTGCTGTCCCAAGGTCTCCTTTCCAGAAGACAGACTGGGGGTTAAATCCCTGTTTCTGTGCCTGCTAAAGAGCAAGCGCTTGGCTGGAATTACAGGGTTGGTTTACATCTGTCTCCTCCTGAGAGGAGATTGGGGGAAGAAAAATGAGATGTGAAACTTGTCTTATTTGTGCATTATTCAAGACTTATTTCAGAGAGTTTGAACAGTGGGATGAGACTTTCAGCCTTGGGGCCTCTATTTAAACGAGACCAGGGTTCTTTGCATAAAAATGGAGATGTTGCTGGATCAGATTTCTAGCCCAGGTTTTTCCCTTGAAGATTTGCAATCTCCAGTTACTTCAGAAGAAGACACAAAAATGGAATAATGTGATACCATGAATTACTGGGGTTTATATCCCTCACCCCAGCTCCAGTGAAAATGTCATTGCTTTTGTATCAAAAATCAGAAAAACTTCTGGCTTCCACAATTTTCACTTACTCAGATTCCTCATCTCCGTGAACTGTCTGTTCTAAAAGGTTTCCCATCCTTTGGGTCTTCTTCACACCTGGTTTTGCTCACTTTTCTGTAAGCCCCTTCTACTGCCGCAGCAGAAAATAACCTGTGGGCTTCAAGGGGAAGGCATTTCAATCTTCCTGGATGTGATCCAAAAGTACTTTCTTGCAGTCTTTGGGCACTAGGAGAGGTGAACAAGGGGAAAGAAAGGGTTATCTATGTTGTTGAACATAAGTAAGTCTAGTAGGTAGTTGGAATGTCAACATAATGTTTGTCTTGGCACTGGAGATCTGATGCTGCAGATACAATGACCTCCAAGGATTTTGTGTGCTACCCCTGGGAGGTTGGGCTGCCCCCAGCACTGCAGCAGTCGCTGATTAGTGGCACCCAGGTGAAATCAAGGCTACCTGAGATGGTCCATATGCTCTTCATCAGCCTGCAGCTGTTCTGCCATGATGGTCTCACAGCAACAATAGGAGCAACATGGACACATCCTTGCAGCTGAAATGGTGACTTCTCTTGCTGTTCGTAGCTCTTCCTTTCCAGTCAGCTGTACAAAGCTCCCCATTTATGTGCTGCAGCCATGCTGTCAAAGTATAAGTAATCACTTTCATACTTACTGAGCTGCATGGTCACCAAGGTGTAATATCTGATGGGCAACAGATGTCTGCTTTCTTCCAGAGTTTACAGCCTTGTATTATTGCTGTTATTTGCTCTGGCTCCATGCTGCCGGGGAGTGGAGGAGGGGCAAGTACTGATGCTGCCTGCTGAATGAATGGCACCTACAGTCTTCCTTGTGCTTTGGGGGCATCTATTTTAAGTGCTTGAATAATACCCAGTGCTCACAGATCCAGCATATCCCCTCAGAAATGAAATTGCATCTCCTGCAGTGGAAATTCCTGGTTTATTCAGATAGTCTTTATCCAAACACAGCTGCGTTCAGCTGAGGGAGACTTGTTGCATTTCTCAAATATCCCTGTGCCTGTCCAATGCTATCGAATGAAAAACCACCTGGGAATAAGATGAGGACCATGTCTCCTGAGGAAGCCTCTCACGAGTATGACATGCTTTACCTTTGCATGAGCTGTCTGTGCTCAGGGACCAAGCAGAGAGCTGTGCCTCGCGTGGTGTCAGCAGCGGTTCTGGCACAGAATGTGCTGCTTCAGTGTGCTTGATGGAGAGAGTGAGATGGTGCCTCTGACTCTGGTCCAGTGCTGCTGCATCCTCTTTGCTTTTGAAAAAGTGTTGTGCAGCCTTAAACTTCCACTTCAATACCCTCCAGGGAGCCTGGTTTAATGCCTCATCTGAAGGACATGATATGAGTCATTAAAAACATTTTTTGGAAGTCTGGACGTGACCTATGGGGCTCCAGGAGACTGATTCCTGTGTAGCAGCAAGCAGTCACTTTGCACCTTCCATCCCTGAGCAAGTTTGTACCTCCCACCTCTGAGCACCACCTTGTCAGGCTCTTGGCAGAGAGGCCTGGGCTAATCCTGAGCTTTCCCGGGAGCTCCCACAGGAGCTGCTGGGCAGTGAGCTGTGGGCACAGCCATGGCTTGGACAGACTAAATTCAATCCAGGCCCTGAGCCAAAAGCTTCCTGCTGAGTGCTTTTAAGCAGCCCCTGGTCAGTATTTTAAGCTCTTTGCCCCATGTTTCAGGAGTGCTAACTCTCTACTCTGACACCCTCTGTGCAGAGAAAATATTTGAGCTGTCTGCAGCAGGACCCATTACATGCAGGCAGGGTAGCTGTAGAAAGACTGTGGAGGTAGCTTGGTCCCTTTACATATAGTTACTGCTGGGAGTAAAACTGACAGCCAGGCTTAAAAAACTCCTCTGCCCTATCCTGTGGGTTCTGTGACACCTGGGAGCAGGACACCCATCAGTGGCTCAGCTGGGGGCTCCCTTATCTCCCTGTGAAGTGTTCAGACTCACACCTGGAAGCCTCTGTCCATTTCCAGCCCTACCAGCCACAGCATTATCAGCATGGCCCTGGTGCAAGGGATGAGTTAACATTTCCTGACACTTCACTGTATGGCAGCCACACACAGTTTATTTTGGCAGGCATTTGGGCTTTAAAATCCCCAGGAGGCTGGGACAATGAAAAAGGATGTATCCCCCTCAATGAGTGCATGATTCAGGTATTAGAGATGGAGGATGGAAAAAGAAATGCCATCTCAGGAATGTAATTTGGCTCCATGGAGATACCTAAGCCTTGTCTGTGCTAATACTTGTAGTAATAGGTATTAAATTGGCTCATGTAGACATGGCCCTGAAGGGCAAGAAAACAAATTCACATCTCCTTTGTAACCTCTCTCTCTCTTTCCAACTCAACCTCTTTTCATACTCCAGGCACAATGTCTTTACTGCTGTTTGTGTTATGCTGTAGCCTGGAGGTCCTCGAATGCAGCTTGCTGTGACAGGAGCTGTGCACATGTTTAGGAGGCAGACCCACAGGGAAGGGTTTAAATTCTCTGTAAACACAACAGGAAAAGGAAGCATTTCCTCATTTTACAAAGCAAGAGGTTGCAGGGGGTTAAATTCTGATGGGACATGGCTGTGATCCCTGTTTCTCCTCCCTGTGGCGCTCTGTTTGATAGTAGGACTCGCTGCATAAGAAGTGGCTCCCAAATCATGCAGGAATATGTGACCAGTGCCTGCATCTACCTCCCTGCCAGCCCTAGGGTACTGCAACATACCTGGCTGTAAAATGCCTGGTTTGATTCACCTGTGTTTTCTGGAATAGCATTCCAGGGCAGAGAGGAAAGGCTTGTCTGTGCTATTGGTCACCAGCGACAGAACATGAACCTGCCACTCCTGAAACAAAATCTGGTGTTTGGCCCCAAATATCTCGGGAAACAGCTTTTCCAATCCAGTGTGTACATCTTTGCTGCAATCTGTTCAGGGAGAGCACAGCTACTGCCTGGCAGGTGGCTCTAATCCTGCTACAGAGCAGCAATACACTTTATTTTTTGAGATGAAAAGGCTTTTATTTAGTCTTTCTGAATAACAAGTTCCTATGTCACAAACTCTTGTAATCATCCAGGTTAGCCTTTGACAAGCCAAACACTTTGCCCATTGTCTTTGTAGGTAAAGCAAAAGGAAGTGGCATCTTTCTACAGTGTCTGGAAGAAAAGCCTCTGTGAGCTGCTGAGATGCTGCTCCAGTGGCATCTCAGATCACAGCTTTCTTGCAAGCCTGACTGCCTGGTGGTTCAGGAGCTGTGCATCTGATCAAGGTCTCTGCAGCCTCAGATTAATACTGTCAAACATAATGATGGGACTCAATAGGGGTGAGCTGCATCAAGCTGAGTCCAATTCAGGAGATGAGTGTCCCTGTCTCATAGTGGTCTTTTTGCAGTTTATGTGTCATTCAAACACGCACTATTCAAATCCTGTTTCTTCCACAATCCTCTCTTAGCAGGACAAAGGGGCCCTGGCTCCTTTGGTCACATCCAGGGCTGTGTGCACCCATGTTACAAAGGCATTTGCATCTAGAGACCCGTCATGACCAGATGAGAAGGTCTCCCAAGCCCCTAGTTCATCTCCTAAGTTGGGCCTATTTCCCAAGTAAAGACAAGTATTTACAGACAAGCTCTAGAAACAAACGCTTTATCTACCCTGGGGAAGAGAGGAGAGGCCTGGAGAAATATTACAAATTCCTGGCTTGAATGATTATTCTTGTCTTTTCTAGGGGCTGTACCCCCAGTAGCACTGAGTGATTTCAGAGGTGCATTAACAGCCAGACCAATATGCTACCTATTCTCCCCAGCAGGACCTTTCCATTTCTGGTGACATCTTCCTGAGTGAACAATGGGCTGTGGGAAACCTTGGGCCATTCTGCCTCCCATGGTGTGTGTCAACTGAAAAGAAAATTTGTGCACCTGACCTGCCCCTGCTCCTCCTTAGGATGGCAGAGCTCTCCTGGTGACTCAGAGCAAGGATGAAGAATCCCAGAAATGGTGCGATCATAATCTGTGCCCCATTAGCACAACTACCAAGGTTCCCCAGTCCCTTTCATCACCTGTATCCAAGTTACTGGACATCACTTTCAAAAAAGGAGAGAAGTCCCACAAGCTCTCCCAAAATGTCACAGAATCATAGAATGACAGAATGGTTTGGATTGAAAGGGACCTTAAAGCTCATCTCTGTCTACCGCCTGCCATGGCCAGGGACGCCTTCCACTAGACCGGGTTGCTTCAAATCCAACCTGGCCTTGGACACTCCCAGGGATGGGGCAGCCTCAGCTTCCCTGGACAACCTCTGCCAGGGCCTGCCCACCCTCACAGGGAAGGATTCCTTGCCAATATCCCATCTAACCCTGCCCTCTGGCAGATTAGAACCATCACCCTTGTCCTATCACTATCTCTCTGTGTAGTCCCCAGAAGTTCCTCTCCCTCCTTTTTATAAGTCCCATTACAGTACTGGAGGGCCCCAATGAGGAACTTAAAGCAATGTTTATGTAGTTTTTCTCCAAAAAGTTTAGGAGTGTAGAATGTCATTTAGCAATAGCATGGGGAAGTGGGAAGGGAGAAAGAAAGCACTGTTCATTTTATCATAGAATATCCTGAGTTGGAAGGGACCCACAAGAACCATGGGGTCCAACTTCCTGCTGGTTTGGTATGTCATGGCTTGGAACAGCTCCTGCCTTGATCAGATCAGTGTTTGTGCTCTGAGCTCAGGGATTTAAAAAAAAACAATAATTGCCAAACCCTTTAGTCCAGTTTCCAAATTCCACCCTCATTTCAGCCCATCTGTGAGAGATGTGGCCAAGCAGATTCTTTGCTCCCTAAAGCTGCAAGACAAATCTTCAGGAGCAATGACTGTGACATATGTATGTCCTTCCTTATCTCTTAGCTCTCCATGACTTGGAGATCACTATATAATGGTGGAGAAGCCTTTGTTTAGAAGGTTTCCTCACACTTTGACCTTCATAAAAAAAAGGTTTCTTCACTTGAACTTTTTGGCAACTCTGTTAAATATTTTTATATTACTGTGAGTTCCTGAAAGTCCCTTCAACAGCAACAGATTCTCCTTCTCCTGCAATAGTCTGAGCAAATAATCTCTGATGTTAGTGCACATGGCATATCAAAGTGATTTGGCTGGTCTGTGAAATATATTCTGTATTAATCTCCCCCTTACCTGTAAACCAGATGAAAAAGCATACACAAACACCCCAACTGTTTGATGTTTTTCCTCTGAATCAAAAAGATCTGTCTCCATGGTCCTATTATCTCCTCTTATTAAGTATGTTTTCATGCTGTGCCTTTTTTTTTTTTTGTGCCCACAGTCAATAACAATTTAAATGATACTCTTTGATGACCTTTGTTCACATCATTTATTTCCATCTCTTTATCTGATTTTGCCAACAGGACCTAATTTGAAAGAGGCTGCAGTTCAGCGGCAGGAGGGATTTAAACACTGTTAAGACTGACATTTTCCCTCATCTCACATCCCGTGGGGTACCTGATTGCAAATTTATAATACACCAGAGGTCTTGCCATCAGAAGATACAGACTTACAGTAACAGCAACTAATTTAAAAAAGATCTCCAGCGCATCAGTGTCTGGGGCTGGTTTACACAGACTAATTAATCCTTATTTGACCTGAATTAACTCTTAATCTGTGTGAAATGAGAGAGCTTTACTGGGATACAGAAAATTTTAAAAGATGGAAAATCCTTTCAGAACAGGAGGTTTCTGCAGCTGAGTGACTTGTAGATTAAAATACTTGCTGGCTGCTGCTGTGGAAAATTAGCTACTTCATTTTTTTCCTCTTCCCACCCCCCTGTTACTAACCAGAAAGGAGAGGGGCAGGAGATTTTTTTTTCCACCAGCAGTTACTATCCCTTGGCAAACAGAGATGAACACATCCCTGGCCACAGCACACCCTGATGTAGGGACCTTCTGGGTTGGAGACCAGAGCTGGAGCCAGGATAAGTCAGGGCCACTCAAAATGTGAGTGAACTTTCACTGTTGAGCCCTGGGGCCAATCTTGATCAGTGTTCATGGCCATGTGAAGAGCTAGCAGCACCTCAGGAAGCTATGGAAACACATGAATGACTGAAGAAGGTTGGACATGTACACGTTACCTGGTGTTCTGGATAGATTTCTTGGCACATTGTGCCAAGTGCTCCTGCTTGTGGAGATGGAGACTCTCAGAGTTCATCCCTGCTTTGTACTTGTCTGTATTTCACTGAGCAAAGACAGTCAAGACATGCTTAGGGGAGGGCAACAGACTGTCCTTAACATCGCAATGAGCCCATCAGGCCAGGTGAGATATCCCTCCCATTACCAGGAAGGCAGTAACTTACCCTTCTCCTTTGTTCTTGGCACCTTTTTCATTTCCCTCTCAACCCTGCTTAACTATTATTTACTCTATTTGAAATTCTAGCCAAAATAGGACCACTACACCTTATCTAAATACCTAAAACAGGAGAGTGGGCTTCAGTCATATGAACTTTCCATCCTGGCCACAATTTGGGTTGGTAACTTTCTTTGACATTTCAATAATAAAATTGTTTTTCCCCTTGGGTTGTTATTTGGGCAAGAAAAAAATAAGTCTCCAAAGCTTAATAGTAAAAACCTGGAGCCCTTCAGAGAGCAGCAGTTCCTGGGTGCAGAGGTGTCTCTGATGAGCTCTAGAGCAGCTCAGCCCAGGGGCTGTTCGTCAAGGTTGAGCCTAACAAGCCTTTCTGAGATCACAGTGTGGCCCAAGGAGTTGGGGGGAAGGATTCACCACACAGAGCCCCAGCCCCCTGTACAGTAGGACCTTCCTGCCATCCCCTTGAATGCCATTATTATTGCATTAAGTGTCCCTTGCCCCAGCCACAGGGAGAGGCTCAAAAGATGTCACCACATTACACAGCATAAATGTCACCCTCTCCAATCAGTGAGCTGTTGAAGGCTTGAAATAACCATTTAAAGGTTATCCAGTCCTGCTGGCATCTCTATTTTCAATTACCCCCACTTGTTGGCTTGGAAGTCTTTAGTATGGAAAATAAATCATAGTTCAATGTGCTGCTCCATCATTCAGTAATGCCTGACGTGACAGTCTCAGAAGATCACACGATTATAGGGATAAGGGTCTAGTTATAAAATGTTTACCATTTCCCAGTTGGATCTTTGACCTCAGACTGCATTAATGTTCTGCCATTTTTAGGTCCAATGTCACTCTCTGTCTTGCAGCATATCATCATTTTAATGCCTGATTTACACTCCGAATTATGGTAATTTATTGTAATAGTGTGATTTGACATTTTCAGTATTTCCCGGTTTTATTGGCTAGAGGTTGCATCCCTTTCCCCAGAGCTTAGCGGGACTTTGGGGCTACAGGAGGAGGTGATTGAGCCTATCAAAGCACACGGTGCTGAAAAGGGCAAAATGCAGGAGCATCCTGCTAATCCAGGGGCTGAGAAATGCACAGAAATTTAAAGGTGATATTTGTGACAAACCCTGTGCCAGGAACAGAACTGACACCTTGTCAGCCTTTGAGATAAAAGAGCATCTTCAGGAAGGGCTGAAGTGATGCACATGAACATCCACATGTGGAGCAACACTCTGGACAGGCTGGTTGTGCTCCACAGTGCCAGCCCACCTCACACCAGCATGGAGGCTGCTGGCACAGCTGGAAGCTGGTATTTATGGGGCCAGCACAGTGCAGTGCCCTTGAGAGTGGATGAGCCTGTTTTTAGAGGAAATGAGCTTTGGGAATTGGAGTGTGTCCTGATGAGGGAGCAGAAATGTAAAAGGCCAAGATGGAAAGTGCAAATACAATCCTCATTGTTTCTCTCTTTATTGCCCTCTGCCCAGAAACACTGCTTCTCTAAGGTAGGATTTGCAGGCATGAGAAAAGAAAGTGGTAGCTTACTAGTGAAAAAAAAAAATTAGAGAAAGAAAACCCTGAAACACTAAAATAATCCCCTACAACAAAAACCTTTGATAAAAGCAAAGCTGAGCCTGAGGGTGATGCTACTTTTTCACCTTGTTCTCCAGTGTTGAGTTTGTTTCAGAGGACCCAGCCTTTCCTTTCAGGTTTGGAGTGGGTTGTTTATTTTCTTAAGGACTGCCCTTTGGCATTTCTTTTGAAATAAGTATTCGTGCCTGGCTCTGTAAAGCAACAGCAAAAGCAACCAGCCAGCTCTTCTAATGGCCCTGCTGCCTTCAAGGGAGCAGCCTCTTCAGGGTTTGCTCTCAAGGAGTGGGAAGGCACTGCTGAGCTCCCCAAGAGGCATTTTGAAACTTTTGTTAATAAGGACTCAGACAAATATGGATCTAATCCTACCCCAGAGGGGCAATGGCTGCTGCTACAAAGCTTTTATGGGAAACAAGTATAGAAAAATACTATAAATATAATACATATTTATGTACATACATATATGCAAACTATATATACTTATTTATATAGAAAAATTATATATAGAGAAAAATTGCATATCTGTGTGTGTTTGTATATATATACAAGTATAGAAAAGTACAGAAAATAATTCTTTCCTGTGAAGACAGGCTGAGAGAGTTGGGATTGTCTGGTGGAAGAAAAGAAGGCTTTGGGGAGACCTTAGAGCCCTTCCAGTGCCTAAAGGGGGTCCAGGAGAGCTGGAGAGGGACTTTGGACAAAGGTCTGGAGGGAGAGGACAAGGGGCAATGGCTTCAAACTGACAGAGTTTGAGTTTAGATTGTATATTGGGAAGAAATTCCTCATTGTGAGGCTGGGCAGGCCCTGGCACAGGTTGCCCAGAGAAGGTGTGGCTGCCCCATCCCTGGAAGTGCCCAAGGCCAGGTTGGATGGGGCTTGGAAAAACCTGATCTAGTGGAAGGTTCCACGGGAGGGAGGTTGGAACTAGATGAATTTTAAGGTCCCTGTCAACCCAAACCAGCCTATGATCCTGTGAAAAATAAAGAAGCAAAGCAGGTGCTAAGAATCTCTGGCCCTGAAAGCAAGGGAAAGGTCAGTAACGCAATGGGACTGGACTCATCCAGTACCTCCCTTGGACACTTCTGTCACACTAATAATGAATAAAAGGAGCATGATTTTTGTCCAAAACTAGCAAATGTGCCTGGAGAAGTCCTGATGCCACAGAGTGGGGGAGGCTGAGTGCCTCAGCCAGCCCTGCAGCCGGAGCACGACACTGGCGCAGCGCTGCTGACCCCGAGGCGGCAGATGTAGGCCAGTGTGATGGATTAACAGTGACACTGAGGGAGACCGTAACATGTATATTGTGCATCCATGAAATTGTATTTTCAGGTGATTTGTTTTCTCTTGAGCCATCCAACTCATCTCCTCTGAAGAGTTAATTTATGGTGTTTACCCAAAGTGATGGGTCCAGGGCAGGAGATGGGGTGGAGTTTCCTGGTAAAAGGTCTCCCTTCAGCTTTAGCTGGTGGACCCACAATTCTTCTTGCTCTGTGTCTGCACCAGGTGTTTTATAACAGGCAAACATCCATCATTTCCAATTAATCCCAAAGGCCATTTCCATTACCCCTTGGTTCAGTTGACTAGAAATAACAAAGCTTCCCAGCGCTGAGCTTCAGTAAAATACTCTGAGTATCTTATACGAGATGACTTACTCCTAATACCAGTGAGCACTTTGTACCTCACAGACAGTATTTTATTTCATTGTCTCTAATGAGACTGCACTCCCAGAGGCTGAGTTTGTCCCCTGGTTTTTCCCAGCAAGCTTGCACTAGACAGTTACACAGGACCTGGGCTTTGGCTGACACAAGTCATGCCCCAAGTTACAACATTGGAGGGAGCTAAGTGCCTCTGAGACTTCTGCCCTTTTGCCAAACCTGGTTAGAACTGCCCACAGCTCATCTGTTTTGAGGAGCACTGGTACCTACTACAGTTCTCTTTGGCATAGCTGGATGCATTTGTCTTTTAATGTATGAAAAAACAGTTTTAAAATGGTCTTAATTGTGGCACCAAAGCCCTTGAAAAAATTTGTCCTCATAGAGAAAGACTTTTTCTGCCATATAAGGCATATTTTGGGGGTTGTGCTCCATTAACAGCCTAGCCCAGTAAGGAAAGACAGCCAAGCGGGGCTGGTGGAACTCAGGATCTGAGTTTTTTACACTGATTTCCTCGATGTCTTGAGACAAGTTTCCTTCATTTTGATGTTTGTTTACCTTAACTGCAGCCAGGTCAACAACAGCCATGTGGGAACTGATAAGGTCACTCAGGTTGGCACAGGTCCCATGGGGTGCTGATTGTAACTTTGTGTGAAATTTGCTGGGAGAAAAAAAAGGCACCTGGGAGTTTTGACACAAATAGGTCCTAATCACTGCCCTCAAAGCTGGCCAGTCCATATCTAAAGGGTAACTGGTTAAAATACAGTAGATGCTTACTGTACTTTTGGGCCGACAAAATCATTGCCCATTGGTAGGGAAGCTAAACCAGAGATGGGTATTCCCAAGTTTCCAGCTTTCCAAGCAGTCTTTAAAAACAACTATGTGTAGTGTGATTTTAGTGTACATTTTCAATCCATTCAGCCAGTTCTACAGCAATACAGGCAGAAGTGTAAAGGCTTTGTGCACACAATCACCTTCAGTAGTTTGATATGCAAATGGTTACTTAGAAATACCAATATCTGCAGCAAGTGGTTTCAAACAACTCCACACAGAGGCATCAAGCTCTGTGAACATCCTGTGTACACTGGGACATTTGAAAACAGCTCCTTTTAAGCTGCCACTCGCATTCTGTTTCTGAACTGGGATTTTGCACAAATATTTTTATATCATTGTTTTAACATTTTCACGCTTGCTTTTCAAGTAGATCATCCTCTCTGATCACAGACAATGGGAACAATTGTTCAGTGGTCTCTTACTCTAATCGAGTCAATTTGCTTTGCTGGGATTTCCCTCTCCCCTGTATTCAGCGTTCAGGACCAAACAGAGTGAAGCGGATCTAATTAACTTCTCTCAGGGGTATTGACTGTCTGGAAAGGAAGAGGAAAGCAATGAGGAATACATTATGAGAACCTATTCATTGCCAATTCACACACAGGAGCACATCTTCCTCTTGCAAAACCCAGGTTTACATAAATTTCCTTATTTGATTGTATTTCCTATTGCATAGAAGCACCAGGGGCTATGTGAACTCCTATGGGTTCTGGAGAGAGAGTCAAAAGGAAATAAAGCAAAAGTACTTTGTATAAACAGTGGAAATTAGAAATTCCTATTTAGCCTTCATTCATTAGGAGAATGAACACTGAAATGTACTGTAGGTCAGTATGCTATCTTCTCTTCTTTAAGTTGTACGCATGAGATACAGACACTGAGCCCGACTGACAACCAGAGGCTGCTTTAACTCCTTTGAACACTATGAAAATAGCGAGGACTTCACATCCATGTGAAGCCCAAAGTTTGGAAAACCATGTAAATACAAGCAGTTGGTGCGATGCTGAGTCTGGCAGGGAGCTTTGGCAGGGAGCTGCTGCAGGGATGGCAGTGGAGGCAAGGAGGGTGGGCTGGCTGGGTGGTCAGCCATCACCACCAGCACAGCTGGAGAGGGTGACATGGATTTCCACCCACTTGCTTTGAATGTGGCTAAAGACCAAAAGTTCATATTAGCATAATTTGAAGGATAACACCCAAATTCAGTGCCTCAATTTCCCCAATGGAAACTGTGGAGTGAGTAATGGCATGCAGATGCCCAAGGGTTTAACTCATGGGTGTTGACCTACAGCATCTCATGACCAATTGCTCTCTAGAAACTGATGTCAGCAGGATAGATGGTAGTGCCCATCCATGTGCCAGGGTGATAAGAACATCCCTGGACAGATGGATGGTACCTGTGTAAGGCATGAGCACCCCTGTGAGATGGCAGCAACCTTCATCTCTAAGAGAGGGTTTCTCGGGAAATGGCCATAAAGGTGCCGCAGGCATTGTCACCTTGGGCTAATAGGAATCCATGTTTGTAACGGAAAGTCACTGTCAGCCATTGACACAGACCCAAAAGGACTTCCCTGGTATCATTGAAATTTTTGTGGGAATATTTGCTTGGAGGATTCCTTCAGCTGTAGCATTGTCACAGGGTCACCTCTGCTTTGGAGACCTGGACCTCTTGAGGCAGAGAGGAGAAGGAGGCTCATATAAGGTTACTTGGACTCTGTGAACCTTTAGATCTCTCTCCCCCGGAGCATTAAACAGTTGGTAAGGCCTTGTGACCATCATGCTAAGATGAGATAAATGAAGATGGTGTGTCAGGCTGGCCAAGGTAACCTGTGAGCATCTGGGAGCTATTTTCAGATGTCAGAAGTTAACAAGGTGCTGGCTCTTCTGCTAAATTGAAATCCTTTCTGAACGTGCCCACTTGTGACACAATCTGTTGATTGTCATCTTTATTATACACTGTGCAAATAAATACATAATAGCATCTTGTCAAAATGTATTGCCATTCAAATTGTACCCATAATCTGGATGTCTAACACAATCTCAGTGCTTCCTAACAAATACATTTCCCTACCAATTTCTGCAAGATGAGAACCCTGGTCTTGCAATTTTTTCAGCAGTAGGGCTGAGAGGGGGGACAAAATCAGGGGTGGGGAAGGAAGAAGAGACACTGTCAGCATCTGCATCAGCATAACATCAACTCAGATTACAAGAGCCATTAAAGATATAACCAGAGCAGAATAACCCTCTTTTGAACACAGCTGTGAGGAGCACCAATGTTCCCAAATATTTTGCTGGTGAAGCATCACCTGCTTAACAACAGGATGTTCTACAAGCCTCTGAACTCCCTTGTGTCTTAACACTTTCTCTTGGGAAGGCCAGGCTGGGTACCTGGGAGCTTCAGCAGCTGCATTGCTATGTGCATTACACCGGGCTTGTGTGGGCTCTCAGTGCCTTGAGCCCCCTCAGCTCTGCTGGGTGCTGTCTTGCTCTGCAGCCCTGTCAGGCTATTCCAAGAGCAGATGAGGACTGTTTGCTCAGGCAGTAGGAAAGTAAGAATCACAAACACTGGGATACAGGGAGCAGTGATGAATTGAAGTGGCTGCCTGGCATTGGACAGCAGAGTGTTTCAGCCCCACAGCAGAGCCCTGCCCTGGCCCTCAGCACTGACTGAGGTGGGACCACACTGAGCTGTCACCACTGCATCACAAAACCAGTGCAGGGCAAAACACCCAGAAAAAAAGTTTTCTCAAAGCACAAAGGCAAATATTAACACATCACCCCCTACTACCTTTCCTAAACAGATACAAAACCTGTTTGCTGTCAGCAAAGTTTTATAGTTTCCCAGCTCATTCCTACTGGTGTGACAGCTTTTGCAGCTCAACCTGAAGAGCTGGCTGTGGTGGAACAGCCCTGGGAGTGAGTGACCAGACAGGCTGAGTTGTGACCCTGACTGCAACAGCAATGACTGGGGCTGGGGGGTAGTTCTGAGAAAAGGTGGATATAATGAGGGGAAGCACAAAGCAGCTGCTGTGGTCCCTTTCTCTCTGCTGGGGTGAAGGGATTCACGGGCATTTGCAGGAGCAGCTGCTCACATGTTTACACCCTGGTTTTCCTCTGTTCACATGAGTAGTGTTAAACTCATCCAAGATACCTATAGCAGTAATAGTTATTAAATGCAATAATTATATGCTAAAGCATGCCTGGTTTACATTCCAATATATTCAGCTCAATATGTTGTGTCACTGCACTCAATAAATAGAGGAAAAGGTGGTATATAGGCCAGAACTGTGCTTTTATCACCTTTCTGCTGCAGTTATCAATGAAATCTTTAAATAATGAATGTATTGGCTCAGCTCTATGAAATTATAATCTTCAATCCTATACATTCTGGAATTTCTGCCATGTGTACTGGGAGGCTGCATAGTCTCCTCTCTCTACATGCACCAGAGCTGGGGGAGTGCTGAGTGCAGCTGGAGTCTGCTACATGGCAGAGCAGGGGTGTGGGATCTTCAAATAATGACATTCTCTGTGCCTTGGTAGCATGAAGAGCTGTAGCCCCACTCTCTGGACTCCATTTTAATATGAGTTTTGTCCCCAGAAACTCTCTTGATGCCTTTTTTCCTTATAGGAACCTTAATTCTAACACCAGAGAAAGCATCCTGGAGAATTTTATGTCATAGAGTTCCAGAATTCTTTGAGTTGGAAGGGACCTTAGCAATCACCTCATTCCAAACTCCCTTCCATGGGCAGGGACACCTTCCACTAGCCCAGGTTGCTCCAAGCCCTGTCCAACCTGCCCTTGGACACTCCCACGGATGGGGCAGCCACAGCTTCTCTGTCCAACCTGTGTCAGGGCCTGCCCACCCTCACAGGGAAGAATTTCTTACAAATACCCAATCCAAACCTATTCTCCTTCCTTTGTTGCCACTAAATGCAGTGAGGTTTTGGGAGAGCAGAATTTGTTGTGAATGTCTTATAAGGCCTTTTCTTGATTCGTGTACCATTTGGGGTGAAGCAAGGTGAGCAGGACTTCACAGAAGGACATAAGGAAAAATCAGCATAGGCTTCACGTGGCTGGAGGGAGTGATATTGCACCAAGGTTAATAAATTAAATGTGTCCCTGGCTGCTCCAAGACACAAAAGCTGACATACAAGGGCCTAAGTGTGTGTCTGCAGCCTGTGCAACACAGTGGGGGATGCAGCATTCCTGGTGGGAAAAAGGCTTGAGACATGCCAGCTCCGGGTGTGCCAAGGTACTGGGAGCACACTGGGAAGTGCAGCTGCACCAGGACAGCACAAGCAGCTTCACCACAAACACTGCTGAATGCTCAGGGACATTCCCATCCCCACTCCCCTATTGCTGTGAAAGAGCTCTGAGGGCACAGACTGGTGGGTACCAAACTCCTCTGGTCCTTTAAGCTTCCCCAGCTTCACAGCCACCATCAGACACCACCTTTGGCTTAGTCCACAATCAGTATGGGGCTGATGCAGCAAAACCTGTCTGGCAGGAGACTAGTGCACCTAAGGTACATTTTAGAGCACAAAACATTAATTTTTAGGACAATCTTAGTCCTCAGGAATCCAATCATCTCCTGCTGAGTGAGTGAGAGCAGTACCTGGCACTTGCTGGGCTGGCTTACCTGGACATCGTGCTGCTGTTATCACGCCTCAGTGTTATGGGTAAGACTTGGCAGGGGCAAAGGTGTTTCTTAAAAGTCTCCTGATCCCACGTCTAGGAAAAGTTTCACTAATTAAATTGTAGTCACCAACAGAGAGGGTATTTTTCCTGGCAATTAAATAACTGGATGATCTGGGGACCACGGGCAAAGCTGAAAATATTTGATCCAGCAAGATGCTAACTGCCAGGAAATATCCCAATAAGACAGTGTTATGGCTGTAATGTGCTTTAAAAAATGTTCCTCAGGCACTGGGAAGCTGTGGAGACAACACAGAATGTTTCTGTGCCTAATTCAGCTCAGTGAGAGCAGGAGGTGCAGGGCACTGCACCCCTCAGTCCATCAGGTTGGACACGCTGCATAAACCAGTGCATTCCCATTCCAAGCAGCAGGGAGGCAGGCCAAAGGAAACCAGTGCTTACTCAGCCTCTTAACACCTGGAAGGCCATGAAAGTGTTGTTTCTGATGCCAAAACCAGGGTGTACTTGAACAGAAAAGGAGCTGCTTTTGCAACTGGTGCTATTTGCTGCACTTTGCTATCTACACTGTCCCTGCTGTGACAGCAACAGGGTGTTTTGTTGTTGCTTATTTTAGAGAGCAAATAAGAAGTACTTTGCAACCTAGCATGGATTAATGCTGAGTTAGGCTAGGACTACAATCTCTGTTCTGTAATAGGGACACAGCCAGAGTTTAAGGAACTGGGCTATGACCACATGGAGAATCTGTAGGAAAACTGAATTAGCACAGGCTTCCAAAGGAACTCTCTGTCACTTTATGGGGAAAGAGGACTGGCTTCAAGCTTTTCCCAACTAGTCTCTATAACCCTTGGACCTCCCGTCACTGCCTGTAAAACAAGATAAAACCCCACTTTATTTCTCCAAGCTTTGCTCCCTTCCTCTCTTCAGAGTACAGACCCCATGAAAGGAGGAGTCTGGGTCTTACCTACCCTACAGAGGGCTGAGGAGCCCTGATCTCTTCCTGTATCCTGCATTGTGCAGGCTGGAGCCAAACCAGCAATTCCCTATGACTGCTCCAGACAATGCAGTGCTCGTGTGAGAGCAGGCTTTATCAGCCCACATCATGCCAGAATTAATGGCTCTCTTAATAAAAGCAAGTGAGATCATCACTCTTGGCTTAATTTTTCCTTTTTATTGCCTTTTACACGTAGAAGTAATGATCAGCTGCTTAAATATCTCTAAAGCCAACACTTAGGGACATGTTCAAGTCTCTCACTCTCTAATGAATGGCAGTGTCATTTCAGAGGGAGCTTTAGCACATTCCTGGACTAAAAGGGGAGTTTCCTTGTAGGTCTGGCACCTCCATCCTTCAAGACACCTAAAACCGGCCAAGTCCCCTTAAAACAGGGAGATGCCCCAGTTCTGTGGCTGGGTGCTCAGGGCAGGCTCTGGCTAGAGAGCACATGCAGGAATTGAAGACAAAGGTCCCCATGCCTGTCTATGCAGCCCATTTTAAAATAGGACCTTCACAAAGTCCCAGGCACAGCTCAAGAAGTTCACTGGTCTTTCTAATAATCTTTCCAGATAAGTCACCAGATGAGGGACTGAAAGCTTTGCTTCCCCTTGTTCTTCAGAAGGATTTCTAGATGTTGTAGGGTCTCCATTGACCCACTCCACCCCGCAATAAATATCAGAATCAGCCTCAAATGTTATTGAAATATAACATATATACAAAAACCTAAATATAAATGAGATTTGATGAAATTCTAATTTCCAAAGGCTTGTATCACTTTTAAAAAATGAATTTTAGGCTCTAAAACACTTCCCAAACCCATCTCTCTCATCAGGTATCACTCATGAGCAGATAAAAGAGTTGCCAGTGCCCAACTGTATTTATACTGAACTCAGCAGCAAAATTACAGTTTAAGGGGATAGATAAGAATTAGCCCCTCACTTGACCCTTCTGTTTTTTATAACATATATGCCAACTACAGGATATGCTGACCCTGAACCTGCTGTCCTGAGGGGGCTCGTGCTCATGGCTCTAACCCGACACCCGGAGAAGAGAATCAGAATCATAGAATATCCTGAGTTGGAAGGGACCCACAAGAATCACCTGGTCCTGCACAAGACAACCCCAGAAATCACACCATGCACCTGAGAGCATTGTTCAAACACTTCCTGAGCTCTGGCAGGCTTGGTGTGGGCTGCTGGGGGAAACCCCAAGTGAGTGCTGCTCACTGAGAAGTGCTGAAAGGTTTGAAATATTATTGTTAGTGCGTTGAGCTCTTCCTCCTGCTGTATGAAAAATTGATTTACTGGAGCTGTAAAGAATTTGCAATGTACTTATATACATGTAATTGGTTCGAGTACTTGCTGAGAGACACAGCACTAGTCTGGCAGTGCCCTGCCATGTGCCTGTGTTCACAGGAGCGGGTACAGGGGAGGAGGTCGCTCTGGTAGGACCAAAGTGGAAGAGTCATGGACTCATAGAATGCTTTGGGTTGGAAGGAACCTCAAAGGCTCTCTCATTCCAACCCCCCTGCCATGGCCAGGGACACCCACCAGACCAGGTTGCTCTGAGCCCCATCCAGCCTGCTCAGAGTCTGCCCATTGCTCTGCAGCAGCGCAGACACAGACATTAATCGTTTTCCTTTCTCCACCTACAATTAATTTGCAACGTGTGTGAATTGTAATTAAGCTCATTTAGAGCAGGGCACAGTATGCAAAACACTAATATCAGCAATAGAGTCATCCAGATTAGCTCCATTTGTCAAAATGGTTGTATGGGGGGACAGCGTGCCTTGCATAGCTCAAATTGTGAGTTCAGACACTCCTGTGAGGTGACAGCCCAGGACACAGCTCTTCTCCAGACCTCTGGAAAAGGTTGGGAAACCTTGTACTGGCTTCAGTAAAGCACATCTTCCTGGGACCTCCTACTCCCAGGGAGAGAGAGAACCAAGTCTCAGCTAATGAGATTGTTGCTTGGCATGGTATTATTACCTCTCTCTCGAGACCCACTGGACTGTTGCATCCAGCTTTGGGGTTCCTAGCACAGGAAGGACAGGGACCTGTTGGAGTCAGTCCAGAAGAAGCCACCAAGATGATTTGAGTACTGGAGCTCCTCTGCTTTAGGGACAGGCTGAGAGAGCTGGGGGGGTTCAGCCTGGAGAAGAGAAGGCTCAGGGGAGACCTTAGAGCCCTTCCAGTGCCCAAAGGGGCTCCAAGAGAGCTGGAGAGGGATTTTGGACAAGAGCCTGGAGTGACAAGACAAGGGGGAATGGTTTCACTCTGACAGACAGCAGGGTTAGGTGCCATACTGGGAAGAAATTCTTCCCTGGGAGGGTGGGCAGGCCCTGGCACAGGCTGCCCAGAGAAGCTGTGGCTGCCCCATTCTTGGGAGTGTCCAAGGGCAGGTTGGACAGGGCTTGGAGTAACCTGGGCTAGTGGAAAGTGTCCATGGTGTAGGGCTGAAACTAATGAGCTTTAAGACTCCTTCCAACCCAAACCATTCTGTGATTCTGTGGTTCTATGACTCTAGGCTGATCTGGAAATTTTTAGGGTGCAAGCAGAGCCCAGGTTATCCAAAGGCTACATCTGGAGGCCACAGAGCCAAAGCTCACCTTGTAACATCAACAGAGAGTGTTGTACTGTGTTCAACCATCTTGCAGAGCTTTTCTGCTGGAGAGGAGCTGTTTGACTTCAGCTCCACTGTGGCAGCTCACGTGAACCTCCTGTTCTCAGGTGATGGGGTCTTTAACAGGAATCAAGGAAATGCTTAAAACCAGGAGGAGCTAGTTAATTGTTGATTGTCTGGGCTCTGTAGACAGGGATAGAGCAAAAGGTTGAGATCAGAAGCCTGAAGTTTACCATGTTGGTAGGAGTAACTAGGAATGGGATGGCTTTCAGTGAGCATCTAACGGGAGCTACTGGCAACAGGAGTACTTGCTTGTTTATTATTTATGGTATAGGTTGCCCAGAGAGATGATGGATGCTCCACCCTGGGACATATTCAAGGTCAGGATGGATGGGTGTCTGAACAACAATTGGTCTAGTTGAAAAAGTCCCTGCTAACTACAGGGGGTTGGACTAGATGAGCTTTAAAGGTCCCTTCCAACCCAAACCTTTCTATGATTCTTTGGGAGGGTGAATGAGTGGTTGAAATCCTTCCCTCCTTCTCTCCTTCTGCACTGAAGGCTGCCAGCATCCACACTGCAAGGCTGATGTATCCCAGCTGGGTCCCTGCTCCATGCCAAGTCACCCTGTGCATGCAGGGGCTGTGGGGTTGGGATTTTGGGACATCTGGCAGCCTGTGGTGTGCAACATCTGGAAAACCAAGAATTTGCCACCCAAAGTGGGACTCAGCAGGTCTGGGATTTGACTTCTTGTCTGCAATGTTTCAGGATGAGGTCTGGGAGGGAGTAATCTTTCCCTCCTCTGCTTTTGTAATTGTGCTGGTGCATTTGCTGGGGCTGTGCTGGCTGAAGTGCTGACAGTTTGGGAAGGCTGCATTCTTCTAGGAGGAAAAACTGGGAAAGCAGTTACATCCATGAAGCCTCCAGCCTATCTTAGCGGCCAAAAGTGTAAAGTAACAAAACTGAGACGCACTCTAGTTTCAGATGCTGTGGCCTTCACCGTCTTGAAAAGGGGCCTCTTTGCATTGTGGCTTGTGCAACAACCCCTGTGCAAACACAACAAGCTCAGGTGTGAGGCTGGGTCTCACATGCACTTATGTTTATTCTGGTGTAAAACACCATGCATGGTGTTGGCTGAGAGAGAGTAACAGAGTTATTCCAGAGGTTTTGCAGCTGTAGTGATGCTCTGCTCCTCAGGAGCCCCTGGAGCAGCTCTGCCAATGCCCAGCAGTCAGGGGTGTGTGAACTCTGGCTGCCAGCACTGGTGTGGATATTCCACGTATTTAGCCTGTTATCCATGGAGGTTCCTCTGCCTCACCCCCTGCCCCTTCCTTCCTCAGTCAGCTGGTGGATGCCCTGACCCTCGTTAGCGAGTGGGAGACCTCGAGGGCTGTTTATTATTTAATGCTGCATTTCTCGGCTTTCTTCTCTCTGCTTGTCTCTCTGCCATTTAGTGCCCAACATCGAAGGGAACCTTGACATGTTGTCAAACCCCTCCATGAGATATTTGATTGAAATGTGTCTCGCCTGCCTGAATAAACCTGGCTTACTGGAAAAGGCTTTTTTGCACTGCAAAGAGATGCAACAGCTGCCTTCTTCCACCCTCTGCCTTTCATCAGAACACAAATGAATTGCTTAATTTCAAGCAAATTTGATAATAAGGTTGAGGTGTCAAACGTGATTACATTCTGGAGCATTATGGCACTTTATTTAAGTAGAGAGATCATGTTTGGATTTCATAACTTATTTTTTCCCCTAATTTCCCCAGAAGAACAAAAGTATTTGCTCCTTCCTTGTTGCCAGGAATGGCTGGGACAAGGCTGCAGCTCATCTCCTGCTTTTGGATCTTCACAGGTCTCTGTCCCAGTAAGGTAGGACCAGCATCAGTAGGTCCAGAACCTGGAGAAACATCTACAGAAAGCACTGCCTGGGCCCTATTTTATTTGTCTGAGCATCAGCATTGAGGTGCTATCCTGCAAATGACCTTTGCAAACCACCCATACGCCTTTAAGTTGCTATAACCATGTGTGAAGCAGTGGTATTAATAATAATACTATTCACACCAGAGTCTCCTGGGCAGCTGAATGACAGGATGAATGTGGATTAATATTCCTTAGCCACAAGGGACTACGAAGAAGCTAGTGGAAGCATAGCTTGTGAAATTAATAATCACCACCTACTTGGAGGAAAAGGAATTGGATTATAGAGGGACTCCAAAATTAATAGTATCCTGGGCAGGCAGAGCCTATTGAAATATTCATTGGGTTCAGCTAACCCAAGATAGCAGAGGCAGGTGAGGTGTGATGCATTATGTAGCCACGGGCTGTGCTGAGCTGGCTCTGTGGCCATGGGGGCTGGTGCTCCCTCCCCTCGGGACACTAATTGGGAAGAGGCACACGGTTACTGGTGGAAACCTGTCCACCCGCTGATGAGTTCTGCCAGGTATGTTTATGCCCAGAATAAAATCAGCAAGGGATGCTCCTGGACTGAGGCACAGGGAAAACTACGGGAGGAGTTGGGGGGTTTGCCATGTGAAGGGTTTTCAGCAGGACACCTGTCAGAATTCTGGGAGCTGCTTGTGCAATAACACTTGATTTGAGCATTCCTGTACCACTGTGTGAAGGTCTGGATGTTGCTACTGCAGACAGGGTAAGAGCTCCCAAAAGCCACATTTTCTACCTGTGCCAGTGGAAGAACATAACTGACCGCACTCCCAGCCACATGAAATTGGTGAGAAAAACAGTAAAACCACTGTTGTCTCCCAAAGAGTGTTCCCAAAAGTGGCTGTGGCCTCCCAAGACCTGATAAAACCTGCAGCGCTGGATAAATGGGGGAGGATAACTTCCAAAAAGCCATTTGTGGGGGCTCAGTGCCTGCTGCTGACTGGGAGAGAGCTGGATTTAGTTTAACTGCATACATGGCCTCCAAAAAACTCCTTTCAGGAGCTCTGCTGGCAGCCAGGCCCTGCAGATGCCTCCTAAACCCACAGGTATCATGCAGGTGTGCCGCTGAGCTGTGCTGTGACTGAGAGCAGGGGCACCGTGTGCCCCACACAAGACCCTGGGCACAAATACGTAAGTGTCCCTTACCAATCAAGCTTGGTGTCAGCATCATTCATGGTCCAGAAAAACTGCTTTCACCAGCAAAGAGGAATCATGGTCCTTCATGACCCTTCAACCCTGCTGATGCCCCAGAAGGAAGACTTGGGATGGAAAGGGTAAAGCTCAAAGCTGAGACTCAAGTGTCCATGCCCTCTTCCTCCCAGGGGCTCTGGGGAGTCTGTAGACCAGGAACCAAAGTACAGCACCATTTTTTCTTCTCTTTAATCCTTTAGCCTCAGTGACCAGTGTGTAGCAAGTGAGGTCAAAGAGAGAGGTGGCAGAGCTGCCCTGCAGAGCAAATCCATGTGGAGCAATCTCCTTTGCCTCCAGGCAACGCTGCCTCTTTTATCAATGGAAATGCCTTCTCACAGCAAAGCCAGGGGTGGAGAGTGTTTACATTCAAACAAATGCTCCTTTTCCTTGCTCTTTAAATCCTTATTTCCCCACTATTTTCACCCATGTGTGGCAAGTGAGCTTCAGGGAGAGTTCCCTTTCAGAAACAGACCTCTGGCTAATCTGTATCTGGCATGAAGATGCCATTCTTAGCTCAGCAGGTTGTGTTGATTTGGGAGGCACCTGCACATGTAGGCAGACAGGCACACTGGTAATGGCCAACCTGTGGGGTGCAGTGTGGACTCCATCCATCNACTTGGACAAGGCTGATAGTGGCTCCCATGGACTCTGCTGCCAGGAAAAGGAGGTATATCTCTGCTTCAGAGGCTGATGGGACTCCCTGAGAAGCAGCTGTGGGCCAGATGCCACCACATGTCATGGAGGCAGCATGCTTGCAAGAGGGAAGTGTATGTGGGGACAGCAAAGCCAACACTAAATTAAATTGGTTGTGCTATTGAAGAGGGAGGCATTACCCCTGTGAGAGTGTGTCAGAGTCCTGCATGCTCATGTGAGGTGTGCAGTGAGCCTGTTGTGCTGCCAGCATGCTGAATTACTCCTTGAGTGGGTCTTTGAAAGGGTAAATCACTACAGGAGATCATTATTTAATCAGTTTGAATTAAAGATCCCCCAGAAATACAACCCTGTGCATTAAAAAAAATTAAAATATCCTAACTGTGTGTTTCCCACAGCTCTGGTCTGCTTCAAGGAAACCAGTTCAGTTTCATTTAATTCTGCCTCAAGGTAACCAAAGCATCTGAGTTAAAAACCTGACCCCATGATGTCCAGTCCACATCATGTCCCTTTTCCAGGGGACAAAGCTTCTGGTGGCACATCCAGAGAGGTGGCCACTGCATTGCACGTGCAAGGGCTGGTCTAAACCTGAGAAGTTTTGCAGAGCTCCTGTTTGTCCACCTGGACGAGTTTGCCAGGTTAGAGCTCTCTGTGGCCACAAGCTGAAGAATGAGTTTGGTTTATTGTGTTTATAGTGGGGGAGAAAACCCAATGCATGTTTAAAATCAGCAGGAGCCTTTCTAGTGAAGCCAGGTGTGTGTGTCAGTCCTGCTGTCAGTATCTCGGGAGGCATCATGAAACACCTCAGAGGGAAGTATGCAATGAGCTCCTGCTGAGAGCCTTTGGTGAGAAGAGCCCTAAGGGACCTGGAGTGATGTCCAGTGGGCACCTGCTCCTGTTTTTTTGCACTGATGATTTAAAAAAGGCATCCTAATGAGATTTATGAGGCTGGTTTAAAACAGAGAAGTTGCCTTGCCAACAAGACACATGTCTGGTACATAAAAAATATGATGATGAAGGGATAAGATGACAGCTTTGTATCTGTAACACTTTCATCCCAAGGTGCCTTTATGCAACTGTTAAATATTTAATTTCTTTTAACTTCCAGCCTTGGCTATTTTTAGCAGGTGAAGATGCAGAAAGCCCTCTGCCCCATATGGGTGGGGTGGAACACGTCAGCCTGGGGAGGCACAAACCGCAGCCGTCTGCTCCCCAGCTCCTCCAACACTTTCCACTCTTACAATGCCATCCAGCTGAACAGTGTTTTGTCAGTTTAAGGTCTGTTTTAAACTTAGAGTTTGCCTTTGTAGCTGTCTTTGATTAGGAGTTGAAATTGATCTGGAGAAAATATTTTGTGGCTCCTTTCAACCAGCAGAGCTGCGATTTCCTTGGGGTAGGGTTTGGGTTTTTTTCCAGAGTGGTGTGATTGAAGCAGTGCAGGCCCCAAGTGTGGAGAGACCATCAGTGCCAGGGCAGAGACAAAGCCTGTCCTGTGTCCTCTCCTGAATGTGTGGACAGCCCAACCAGGGGCATTCGGAGACTTGCCTAATTTTCTGCACTGTGAGCCCTGTCCCTGAGGGCACATCAATGGCTTGACCTACATACAGCTGGTGGGAGAGGCAAGGGTCCTCCACATGAATTTTGCTGAAAGTTGGGAAGGAGAGCTTTCCTTTTCCTCTGGCTTCTTTCTTTCAAGCTTTTGCAAAAAACAAGAGCTGAAATGTCAAACTGGAAAAGTGCTATTGTTGTGGCAAGTAGATTTTCTTCTTCAAAATGGAAATTCTCCTCAAATTTCTTTAGCTTGAATACTACAAGTAATAATATTTTGCTTTTCTCTTATATTGGTGGAGCAAAGGCTGGGGCTAAAGGTGACAAAGAGGCCCTGTGAAGTGGGATCCTCTGCCAGGGCTGTCCTGCAGCCTCAACAGTGCTGGGGAGGAATGGGCAATGTAGGATGTGAGTCCTCTTGTCCATGTTATGTGAGGGGGATCATGTTCTGGGAACACCCACGCACCCTCAGGCACTTACGGGTGATCAGTGACAAACTCTGATAGAGTTGAATATGCTGTGGACACTCAAAGTGTAACAAATCCCACTGCTTTGGTGATGTGAATGTCTTGGATCTCTCTGAAGGAACACTGACATCCCTTTCCCTCCTTTGGTGCACCACCAAAATGCCAAGGTCAAAGCTCTCTTCACCTGCACTCCCAGAAACCACAAAGCCCTGAACCAAAGCACTTAAATACTTCTGGCCTTTGAGGTTTAATTGCAATCCTAGACAGACAAATTATTCCCAGCTGCCTGTTGTGCCTGAGGGTGTCCTGCCCGGAGCGTCAACCCACAGCAGCTTGAGGTTGTCACCTCTTGCACAGATTTCCTGCACTGGGACTGTTCAGCACCAGGCCACAGTGATGGGTGTCCAGCCTACATGGTTTGGGGCTGGATGTGTACACATTGTGTCCTAAACACAGCCAGAGTCCTGCATTCAGCAAGGGATGCAGAAACTGAGAGATAGACAGGCTTCTGCTGTCTCAGACCTTGTGCTTTTTCAGAGTCATCTTGACCAGAAATGGGAATGGTAATGGAGTAGAAGTGGGTATTATAGTTTATGAAGCTTAAAGTGAAGCTGGAGTTGTGAGCTTTAACACCCATTCTCTGCTGCTGCAGAAGGGAAATGTGAAGGCAGGGTGGTGAATTTTGCTTTCTGAGGGCACAAGCATACAGAGTAATAAAAAAACCCCCACACCACAAAGCCTCCAGAAAATCCCAAACCCAAACCATATGTGACCCAGAGAAGGCGGCTGCACTTCCCCAGAGCACAGACGTGGAGGTCAGTGCTTAAGCCAGCTGGGAGTCAGATCTCACAGGGAAAAGATCTCTCATTCTGCTCTCTTTCTTCCCCATCCCACTCCAGTTCCACAAAAACCCTCTGAATTTTTAAAGTTACATTAACAATACATAGTCACTATTCCAAGAACTCTCTGGACTGAGGGCTTGACTCCACCATCCAGGCTGAGGTTTGGCTGCCCACTGCAGTGACACTGAAAGAGCAAAACTTGGTTCACTTTGGAAAGCAGATTTGGGACCAGAATGTGCCAGTAGATGAAGGGGAATGGCCAGAGGGTCCTTCAAAAGGTACAGTAGGGGCACATAATCAGCTAAGGATGGCAAAATTCATAGGATCATCACAGAACGGTTTGGGATGGAAGGGACCTTCAAGATCATCTCTCTCCACACCCTGCCATGGGCCAGG
Organism: Scytalopus superciliaris; assembly: GCA_013400415.1. Taxonomy (NCBI): domain Eukaryota; kingdom Metazoa; phylum Chordata; class Aves; order Passeriformes; family Rhinocryptidae; genus Scytalopus; species Scytalopus superciliaris. The sequence continues at coordinate 391,021 of VXBX01009019.1, forward strand.
ACACCTCCCACTAGCCCAGTTTGCTCCAAGCCCCATCCAACCTGGCCTTGGACACTTCCAGGGATGGGGCAGCCACAGATGCCCTGGGCAACCTGTGCCAGAGTCTCACCACCTTCACAGCCAACAATTTATTCCCAGTATCCAATCTAACCCTGCCCTCTGGCAGTTTAATACCGCTCTCCCCCTTGTCCTGTCCCTCCACACCTTTGTCCAAAGTCCCTCTCCAGCTCCCCTGTACCCCTTTTAGGCACTAGTAGGTGCCATAGGGTCTTCTCAAAGCCTTCTCTTCTCCAGGTGGAACAACTGTCACTCTCTCAACCTGTCACTGGATGGGAACTGTGGATGCCATTGCTGTGACACCAGGGCTTCAGCTCAGCTGTGGTGTTGGCTGAGTGTCACACAACGTCACCCTGCTTAGTGCATCATACAAACCCCTCTTTTCTATGATCCTTCTTCAGGTTTTTTTGCTACATTTTGCAGAACTACTCCCTGTGCCTCTGGTGCAAGCCTGTGCTGAGTCTGTGGGCAGGGACCAGCTCCTGCCTCCAGTGTGTGTCCCACGGTTGCCCCACTGGCTTTGATGTCCCCCTTTGAGCTGACCTTGTGAGGATCAGCCTTTCATCCTTGGGGGCTCTCCCAGTGAGAATGTGAATGGTTAAGCAGCTCAAACTGCCTGCTCAGGAAAGCACTTTGCCCTGAAGGGGGCTGAGAAAAAAATCTGGAAAAAAGGACCTCTGGGAGACCTTGTAAGATTAAGCCAACATACCAAGCTGCTGAACAATGGTTGACATAGCAAGGCTGCACTCCTGTCCCTCCCCCGGCTCCTATAGATCACAAACATATGCTCGGTGCACGCTGCTCCCAGTCTTTTATTTCACTATGTTTCAGTTCCCGTCTATCGTCTCTTTTTATTCCACGTGTGACACAGAAGTTAATTTGAGAAAAAGGATAAAGTGTCACATTCTCTTGAGAAATGAACATGTAAATGGCCTGGAAGCAACATCATTTTTCTCTCCCTTTTTCTTCTTTTTTTTCCCTTCCCTACCATGAAAGCAGCATTAAATCTGCTCTCCTGATACACTGTTTCAACAGCTGCTTCCCTGGCGTCAGGGAGGATGGATGGGACACTTGGTGGAGCAAAGGAGGGTCGGAGGGTTTGGAGCTGTCCTGCTGCATCCTAAACACTCATGTAGCCAGGTGGGAGCTCTGGGTTGGGGACTCCATGCCCAGGCTGGCTGGTGCCTGGTCCAGCACAGCCCTGACCTGCTGGGGCCCAGGAAGGACCTGGCTGGTTGCAAGCTCCCACTGCTGGTCCATCAGGGCTGGACAATGGGAGCACATCCATGCCCGTCCTGGCACAATGGATGTGAATGCAGGACATGGCTCTGGCTCTCAGCAGTTCTTTGGGGTCACTGAGGACGTAGCACATGATGGTGCTCTTATCACAAAGGCTTAAACCCAGGTGTCCTTTGCATGTGCCTCCTACCAGCAAGAATAACAGGGAAAACAAAAGGGAAGGATTTTTAGTGATTGCTTTGGTTGCTGGTGTACAGTGACTTTTGGAAACACAGAGTACAGGCACAGATCAGAGAGTCCCATTATAGAGAGAAAAATACACAGCTCTAAAAAATAACCCTCCCTTAGAAGGGCTTCAGCACTGTAACAAAATATAAATGTTTAAAGATATTCCTTCTTAATATTTCAGGAAGCAATTGGAAGTCCCACAGTATAGTTCATTCTACTTTTTAAATGGAAATATTTAACTTGGAGCAAGAGAGCTCACATTGGCTCCAAGATAAACTTTCCTTGGCAGTTGCAGCTCGTGTATAATGTTAAAAGCAGCTCCATCTTTGGGGTGGCATATTTTTTTAGCTCATCCTGGAAAGCTAAGCTCTGAATTAAATGGAGTGCCTGAGCAACTGCTACTTTGCCCACAAGTCCAGCAGCTTGTCTGAGGCTGGGGGGCAGGGAGGAAGGGCTGTCTGGAGGGGGAGGCAGGATCCATACAGAAGGTTGGACTAATTAAATCTGGAGAAGTCACCAGAGAGCCCCGTGTTTCTACATATTATATCTTCAAAGCTTTCCCTTGTGCAGGGCATGATAAGGAAAGGGTCATCTTGACATTTTTCGTCTTCTCCTCAAAGGGTGAGCATTGGGCTAAGTAAAGAAATAAATACATGTTGATAACACAGAGAGGGAGGGACAAGAATATCTGCTTGTTGAAACAGCTAATGTGTCTCCCAGGGCTCCACGTGCTCCTTCTGCTCATTAATAGTGGTATTTATTATTATTATTATTATTATTATTATTATTATTATTATTATTATTATTATTATTCTTAAAACTGCCAATTAAGAGATGTATCACATGTACTCCTATTTTCACGTGTAGCCTCTGACACCAGGCAGCCTTTGACAGCACTTGCACATTTTCCCACATTCTGCAGAAGCATGAAAGTGGAAAAGCAAATGTGTGCAGGGTGTGTGTCTGATCCTGTGGTCCTGATTGTTGAAGCAAGAGCTGGGGCAGGTTTTCCCAGTGCATGAGCATCTCTGTTTCAGTGTCACAGCTCATGTGTCCCCCTTCTGCTTCTGGAAATGTTCAGCTCCAGTAAGGTCCTTTAACTGGGAGCATTTAGTGTGTCTTAAAACTCAAACTTGCAGTGCATAAAAATATAGATTTGGAAGTTGATAGGAGAAAACCATACCAGAGGTCCTTCAATGCTGTGTCCATGTGAGAGACCTGGTGTAGCTCCCCAGCAGTGTCCCCACACCGTGGGAGCATGAGACTGGGGGTATCCCTAAAACTCCAGAAAACTAGGCGAAAGTTTTCAGTGGTGGTTCTTTGTTTAACAGGTCCTTTAGTAAATTTTTTTTCCTAAGAGTTGCAGTTGGCAACAGAGATTTTGAGATGGACTCTAAGGCTGAAGGCTTGTCTTTGGAGAGTGTGTCCTGGTGTGGTGGGTGGGGCATGGGAAAAGGAAAGCAGCAACTCCAGAGGGGTTGATTTTGCACTTAAGCACAGGAATTAATCCCCTCTCCCCCAGAAGCCTATAAATTAGTGTTCACTCTTTGGTGGCCTGAGGAACAAAACTGATTTGCTTCTGTAAAAGAAAAAAGACACAGTGGTCTGTAGACTAAAACGAGACATAAGCAGATCTTTTCTAACAGTTTGTCAGACCCCAAATCTTCTCAAAGGATGAGTTTAATGTTTTAGTGTTAATACAGCATATGAGCCTTCAGCTTTGGGGAATTAGATCAAGTAGTTACTCCTTCAGGCTTCATGATGAGTCCCAGCAAAGCAGAAAGTGATTTCTCCAGTTCCTCCACTGCCTCCTGGATGGAGAAACAGAGCTGTGGACCAGGGCAGAGCTGCTCACAGCCTGCCAGGCAGCTGGAAGTCCCAGGGAAATTCCTGTTTTTCGGCTCAGACATATAAACTTGGGAGTGGAAAATGAGGATATGTCTGGGGAAGGCCAGACATGCCAAAGCCATGGCCAGCTCTCTGTGTTGCCCCAGCTGGGAATGGCAGCAGCAGCCACAGCTTTGCCAGCACTCCTGGCACATGTTGGTGGCTCTGAGGGCAGCTTGGGAGCATCACTACAGGCCTGCCCATTCCTGAGGCTTGTCCCAAGGCACCTGCCACTGCCCACTGCGGGATGTGATATCAGAGTAGATGATAATTATAGAGTGAAATGTCAGCTTGCTCACAGGAGCATCATTACCCATTAGCTAATTAGGCATTAGCCATTCCAGCACTGCTGTTAGCTGCTTTTTAAAAAGCCACTGGATATTAGCAGAGAGAAATACTTTGAAATTGCACTTATATTTGGTTTGAAAGAGCAGAGAGTCGTCTGATGCTTTCAGCATGTTAGAAAGCACAAATACCTCTTTTTTCCCAGCTCAGAGGTGAGGAAAAGAGGAAATAGTGCACATTTCTGAATGTGTCCTATAGAAAAGGACTTGATTTCATCTGGGCAGGGATGTGAACTCACAGTGACTTGGGTCTACTCAGTAATGGTGACAGGACCAGTGAGAAGTTTGGCAGGAACGCTGTGCTTGACTGAAATCCACATTTCAGATTCAGTTTATATCTTTGGCTGTGGGAAAGTCTGTTTTCTGGCAATAACTGTGAGTTTTAACTTAAAAACCTGTGAAGGCTGAAATGGCTTTTGGTTGTTGCTCTAAACCTTCTCCCAATACTCTTCGGATCGTGGTTCATCCTTTCCTGGGGGAGAAGTCCAGGGCTGCTCTAACCTACATGGCAGCTCAGCAGGACCCTTGTCCTGGCAGGGGCATTTTGCTTTTGGTAATTCCACAGTAAAATTGTGCTTCCTCTTCACTCTCAGTGGCCTGAACATGGCAGTTCACAGGAGACTTTGTGGTTTCCTGCCTGTCTTGGACTGCACAGAAACTTCTGTGGGTTTGCTCTGTAACTCCATGACAGGAAAGCCAGCAAAGATGGATGGGAGTGGAGAGAACTTGGGAGGGATGTTTTGGCTGGGTTTCAGTCCTGGGCTGCAGACTAACTGACCTGTTTCCATCAACATCAGATGCCTCTGAGTGATAGCTACCTGTGACCGCTCTCACTACTTTTTTGCCTCAGACATCAGCTGCTGAAGCTCACATCTTCCTAAGGATGCTGCCATATCCTCATTCTCTCCTTTCACAGAAAGACCATAGGGCAGGAAGGAGTCTGCTTCAAGAGAATAGATGTGGTGGAAGGTGGGTCTTCTCACAACAGAATGGGGATAAGAGCAGATCCATATTTATATAGACCTGTCATCTATATGTAAACCTGGGGAATAAAGAGCAATTTTATGTACATTAGTTAAGGGAGTCATGTTCTCCTTTTAAATGAAGCAAAGATTAAATTGGTCCCAATAGGATGGCTCTTAATTCCTTCCATTTATACATTCTTGTTTTATTATGCTTATGTGATAGCAGCACTTTGTAAGGCAGACTGAACAGATAAAGTAATCAAAGAAGGTCCAGAGGAGTGATTTGCCTGAGTTACCAATATTTCAAATGCTACTTCCTGCATTATTTTCCTTATATTTTTCCATCACTTGGCATTTCAGCTCAGTGTTTAACAAGAGTCTGGGAGAAGCCTCTGCTCTTCTACCAGCCACCCAACAGTGAACGAGCCCTCTCCTCACTGCCTCCTGACAGCCCCACTCACTCCAGTCATGGTGCATTACAATTCCAGTCTGTGTATCTTTGTGCCTCTCAGCCTGCAGTTAAGAGGGAAATATGTCCCAGGCACACCTCCCACCTTACAGCAGGGATAAAACTTACCAGTGATGCAAGTGCAGTACAATCAGGTTTATCACTGATGCTGAGCACTAATGAAACTCACAAGCTGCTCTGAGCTGACTGATGTTCAAAATCCAGAATATCCCACACCATCTACTACTCATGGTTCTGGCCCCAAGGCACTGGCAAGCTCCAGCTGACTGTGGGCCACAGTACTGCAGATATTTGTGCCCACGTGGGGCAGAAGAGTTTAAAATGTGAAGATGTGGGCATTTTTTATCATGAGGGTCGTGAAACACTGGCACAGGTTGCCTGGAGAGATGATGGATGCCCCATTCCTGGCCACATTCAGGATCAGTCTGGACAGGGCTCTAAGCAACTTGGTCTAGCTGATGTCCGTGCTCACTGCAGGGCGTTGGACTAGATGGTGTTTAAAGGTCCCTTCCCACCCAAACCATTCTGTGGTTCTACAAGAAAGGCCCAACTGGAATAGTTTCAAATCTGGAAACTAGGAGAGATGCTCTGTGAGTGGGATGTGTGCTGGCTTGGTGGTCTCATGAGGCTTTTCCAGCTCCTTCAGCACGCAACAGCCAAGGCTTTGGAGGGAAAAACTAAGGATGTGAGTCTCTATTCCCAGCTTGTTGTCTGTGATACCTTTGTTTTGCAAATGGTGGTTTTAATGCTAGAAGGTATCTGGAACAACTGTTGAGAATGAATTCACAGTACTTCAGGAAGGCAATGTACAGACAATGGTCTGTGGTAGGTATTGTAGGAGTGCTGTATGGCTGCACCGGGCAACAGTGCTGCAGAATAAGCACAAAGAAGGGGCAGGAGGTAGAACCAGCTGTAAGCAGGAGAATTGGTATGGTTGTACCTCCGTGGGAGGGCAGGGAGGTGAGGTGAGGTGAAGCTCATGCATTGGTGAGCAGTGGGTTGGTGCCACATGAACTCCCAGGACAGAGATGCACTGAGTGGGAAACAGCTCCTTGAATTGCAGGTTGTTTCCAGCATATGGTGGGGTCAGAAGAGAGAGGTGAGGTCAGAAGGTAGAGCTGAGGTCAAAAGGGATAGCTGAGGTCAAAAGGGAGAGGTGAGGTGGTGGTGTGTCAGGTCCAGACACGCCGGGTAGCCCCGCGGCAGCAGCACAGCCACGGTCAGTGCCCCGAGCCCCTGGATGAGCCTCTGTGAAGAGCAAACCACGGAGGGGCCGTGTCCCTGAGCACACCACGGGCCAGGCACTGCACCCAAGAGGTGTTAGGCTGTCCTGCACCAGATTTCTGTACCTGGGCACAACCTACAAAAGCCTAGCTTTTGGAGCAAAAGCCAAACTGACCAGCTGCCAAGTTTGGGGTTGAAGCACGAGCCTTGCTTTTCCTTTACTATTGAAGCTAAGGATACTTTCTTTTTGTGGGTGAAAATCTCTGTGCTTTCTTCCTAAATGGGCTTCCCTGATCTAGACATGACCTAGAAGAGGGGAGAAACCTCTGTTCCCTGTGGATTTGTCCCAGAGTGCTGCAGACAGGTGAAGCCCATGGACAGTGCTGATGCAGGCACCAGCAGTAGGTTTTAAGCATCAGGTGTCCCAGTCTGGTCCCACAGATTCCAGACATAAAATACAAAGCCAGGAAAATCCCCTCTTCTCTAAAGAAAACTCAGAACAAAATATAGCAGGAAATTTCTCTTTTTGCCTGGTTTAGCTGCAGCAGCATTATTGATGTTGAGCTGGGGGTGTCTTTGACCTCCAGTGATCTGCAGCTAATCGAGGTGGGTTGCCCATACAGGGACACTTAGCCTGTCTGCACAGAAGAGAATTTTACTGAGTGAGTGTGTGCCTGTGTATGTGTGTGTGTGTGTGTGTTAAATACTTCCCTCAACAAATGTGTGCATGGCTGTGTATATGTTCAGTTTAACAGTTATCACTCTATACTTAATAGGATTACAGAGATCTGCAGACAAATGAACACATCCCTCTATAGCCTTACCATGGGCTGATAAGTAAAAGCTTAAAGATTGTTGAGACAATTATGTTTTGATATTCATCTTAATACTTGTTCAGGAGACAAAATGAATAAATTGCTTTTCAACACCGCAGGCGTGAGCAAGAGTCCCCAATGCCTGGGGCTCAGATCCAGCCCTTATCTGGCCAGCTGTGTGAGGCATCCTGTCCTGCACTGCAGGGTCAGGATGGAGCTTTGCTCATCCCCCCCTGTCTCTGCAGGGTGGCCACAATGTGGGTACAGCTCCACCGAGCACCTCGGCACAGCATTTCTCAGAGTTCTTCCCAAAACTGCTCTTGTCACCCTGATTCTCATGAGGGAGCTGAGGCACAGGACAGGATTGCAGCTTGCTGGTCCCTGACCAATCCATGGAAAAGTGGAGCCAAAACCTTTCTCTCCGTAGGTTTGGATTCATAGCTCCATAGTTTGGCACAACTGGCTCCCTTAATGCTCCCTTCCTCCATCCTGCCCCAAGGCTGAGCTCAGGCTCACTTCATGGCACAAAGGCAGCAAATCTCACCTTCCCTTCTCTGGATCTGCTTCTCTTCCTCCTGGATCCCAGGGCAGGAGCAGCACCACAGACCTGGCACTGGGTCCCTGCACATCTCCTGCAGGGGCTGAAGGGACTGACCAGTTCAATGCTGGCAATCACCCTTCCCCAGTACTCCCCAGTGGTCTCACTGCCAGCTGTGGCAACACAAAAAAGGGATTTTTGTAGCTTCTCTGTCAGTACCGAGAAGGGGGATGGGGAATTGGAGCAGACAGAAGAGCCTTGCTGAAAGGGAATATTCCCATCTTCTGGTGTCCTGTGCTTTTTGGCCACATTCTTGTGCTAATCTGGAAAAGTTTTCTGGAGATATTGAAAACAGCTGCCCCTATAATTAGAGCTGGGAATGTTTGCATTGCCAGAAGTGTCAAATTGCTTCATTACAACAAAAACAGGAGACACTTTGATCCAGAAAATTAGATGACTTCAACTTCATATGAAGTTGGAGCTCTCCTCAGTATTTGAGAAACAAAGCAGAGGGAAATGAAGCGGGAGATGCTCTCAGCTGTGGTGTGGGCACTCAGCAGTGAGCTGTGCAGGGTGAGTCAGTGTGGTGCTGCGCACTGTGAGCAGAGGTCTCGAGTTAATGCCAAGCAATCTGGTTAAGTGGAAAATTTACACCCAACTAAATTGTAAAACAATAGTGTGCATTGGAAACAACATCAGCATTTTTCAAAAATAATTGATTTTGTCATAAGTCCTTTTTTATATAGGTGAAATGCCATTGAAAGCTCTCCAGCTTTCTTTGAGTAATTTCAGTTCAGTCCAAACCCATGTTTTTCTAGTGGGAACCATTCCAGAAAGGGCTATGTGATGGTTTACAGAGGCTTCCCTGGAGGGCAGCCTGCAGCCCAAACCATGCCCAGCTGGGGTGGACATATCTCCATAAGGAGCAGAAACAGCTCACCTTGTGTTGTTATGGAGCCAGGACTGAACCAGGGCTTGCTCCAGGGGGCTGCATGGAGCCTGCCTTTTACAGGGAACATCGTCCAAGCCAGGAGGTGCAGCTGCAGCTGGTCTGGGGCATCACTTGCATGAGGGCTGCCCACGGGAGCAGAGCTGGGCTCAGCTGCACTGCTCCCCATGCTCTCCATGCAAGCAAGCTGCCTTGAGCTTGACTCTCTAATCTCTTCTTATCTCTACATCCTTATTCTGAACAGGCTTTCCTCCTAACAGGGTGTAAAGAAAGCAGGGGGATCAACTTGCCATTACCTGCATTGAAATAACACTGGAGGGTTGTCATCTTTAAATCCCACCAGGCAGATGCTTTTGTAACATCTTAAACCTAACCAATGAACTCAGAATCAACCTCCCAAATAGAAAAAGGAGATAAAAGATTCATCCTTCCACATACTTTAACAGTAGGAGAGCAGTGATATTTCAAAAGCAAGACAGACATACCGGAGGTGAAGGCAAAGGATGCATGGGAAGCACAGAAAGGATGCAGACTTTAAAGGTGAACAGGAGGGCATCTGTGCTCAGCACTGTGAATGCTTCGGTCACAAGATGAGACCTCTTGATTCCACACTGGAGTTGGAATTGCACATTTCTGGCTCTTATTTACTCTGCAAACAGAAAGCAAAAACTCCAGCTTCACCCACTTTCCAGGGAGAGCAGCTGCTATTGCCAGGATATGCTGCAGCAGAGAGGGGCTTTGAATGTCCTGGCAGGTTGGCCAGTGCACATGCAGCTCATTCCCACCTCTACCAGAGAGCTTCACGTGGGGTGAATAGTTCTGTGTTTGCAAATGTTTTCATAAAACAAGCAGTCACTGATTTACCAGGAGCTGAGATGGTTTTAGCCTCCAACAGCTCCCAGCGCAGCTGCAACTGTACAGCCTGGCACAGTATGGGTTGGAACTGGCCAGGTAAAACAAGTCCCATCCTTTAAACAGAGACCTCATGTCCTGGAAGTTTGGAAATATTGTGTAAATACAGAAAATGTGTCACTTCCCATCCCGAGAACTCCACCTCTCCCTGCAATGTCTGTGTATACCTCTGTTCGTGTTGAAATTACATGTAAATCAGCAAAACCACTAAGAAGCAGGTAGGATGGTTGTGAAAAGTAGGTTTTTTCTCATATTAAATTTGTTTGGTTTTCCTCTGTTCCTTTTTCTTTTGGTTACCATCAATTCGTGAGGTGTGTCAGGGTGCTCTGCCACAGGCTCTCTGGAGAAGCTGCTCTGTGTACTTGCCATTGGCATCGGTGAAAACAACAGTGGCTCTAAATTCCCTCTAAGCCAAACAAAACAGCATAAAGATGACATTAAATTCTTTTTCTATAAGGCACTAGAGAAGGTATTTACTAGGTGAAGAAGGCTTTTTTTCATTTTTATGTTATTTTAATTATAATAGGGGTAAGGAAGAGCAGGCAGCAAGCAGTGAGCCTGAGTCTGGCACGGGCAGGCAGTAGATGCTTACATGGAAAAGGGGCAAGGTATGTCCTTGGGACATGGGCTCATGTTATAACTTCGAAGCCTGAAAACAGTTTTATTTTGAAAAAGATTAAAAAACTATTTTTAATATGTTGCATAGGTTGCATGTGTCCCTCTCCTCAGTCATTTCCATGGACATGGAGCCACCAACCAAGGCAGGGCCAAAGTCCCTCTGAAGGAGATGCTGTTCCTCCTCAGGTGTTGCTGAGCCGAAACTGCTGTGACACAACAGCTTGGGCACAAAATACTGACACAACTTTATCCAATTACACCTTGAACCAGTGGGACGAAAATCTGTCAGCAGCTCTTAAATGTGATGGCATTATCTGTGCCTCTGAGTGTGGGAACTTGTGGATCACCAGATGTGGAAAGACTATGCAGAGAATCCATCCATATGGGCTTGCCCTGGATTTATAGTCTCTTTTAGATGCTTGCCCTCAGGCAGTGTCCAAAACTGGATATTGTACAGATTTCTGGTCCTTCCCCTCATGCGAAAGGCAGGAGGGGAGGGTACCTGGGACAGCCACCTCCTCATGACCCCTTGGAAAAGCAGCTTGGGTGTGTTGGAGCAAAAATAACCCAGAGAAAAGCAGTAGCATGGTGAGACCCTGGCAGAGGGTGCCCAGAGAAGCTGTGACTGCCCCATCCCTGGGAGTGTCCCAGGCCAGGTTGGAGCAACCTGGGCTGGTGGGAGGGGTCCCTGCCCATGATGGCATGGGACTGGATGGTTTTTAAGGTCCCTGCCAACCCAAATCACTCTGTGATTCTATGAAGACCATTTCCACTTGAGCCCAGCACAGGGGGCTGGTGGGTCCTGGGCAGTCCAGCCTTTTGCCCTGCGCTGTTGGTCCCACTTGGGTGAAGGGCCCCTGAAGACTTGATGAAATAGAGCTGTAGTTTTCCATGAGCAGAGATTCCCAGGGGGATACATGTGTTATTAAGGGAACAAATAAATGATGTGTAAGTTGGCTGGAGTTTTTTGTGTTTGTTTTTTGGGGGAGTTGTTTTGTTTTGTATTTTGTTTTNCCAGCACAGGGGGCTGGTGGGTCCTGGGCAGTCCAGCCTTTTGCCCTGCGCTGTTGGTCCCACTTGGGTGAAGGGCCCCTGAAGACTTGATGAAATAGAGCTGTAGTTTTCCATGAGCAGAGATTCCCAGGGGGATACATGTGTTATTAAGGGAACAAATAAATGATGTGTAAGTTGGCTGGAGTTTTTTGTGTTTGTTTTTTGGGGGAGTTGTTTTGTTTTGTATTTTGTTTTGTTTTGTTTGGTTTGGATTTGGTAGTTTTGGGTTTTCGGGTTTTTTTTGTTGTTGTTTGGGGGAGTTGCTTGTTTGTTTGTTTGTTTGGGGTTTTTTGTTTGGCTGGGTTTTGTTGTTGTTGTTGTTGGGGGTTTTTTGAGCCTGGCATCTCGCTCTGTATGAGAGGCAATTTAGGAAAAAAAATCTATTGAAGGTTTTTAATTCAAGTATGAATGTGTCTTCAGCTGGGGCAACGGATTACCTCCTCCCTAAGGGAATAAGCTGTCTTGCAAAGCACCATTCACTGCTGTAATGGTCTGCTCCCTTTGGGGCAAAACACTCCATTTTAACTAAAAGGGGTTTGTATGCATCCCAACCAAAAGTGCCCTTTCTCCCTGCTCCATCAGCATGTGTGTCCAGGACCCCGACCTGCAGTCAGCACCAATAACAGTGGGTTCCCCAGGTCTGTGCAGGTCCAGAATCGGGATGTGGTGATGAGGGGTCAGGCCTGGGCGTGCTCTGAGCCACACAAAGGCAGGGAAATGCCAACACCAGCATGTTCAGCCAAATTAAACAGGGGGTGACTGAAAGGCAGAGGAATTGCATCCCCTCCCTCCCTGGTGGTGGGGGGTGAGGGCTGCTACCTCTGCACAAAAAGGCAGCATAACAGACAATTAATTAGCAGCAAGACTGGTTGCATGGCAAAGACACACTGTGCACCATATTTGCATGCAAATATCCCATGGGTAGGGAGGATTGGAGGGGGCTGGCAGGAAATGATGGCTGCAAGGGTTTAACCTTGAATATTGCAAAAGACATTGCTGCTGCTTATTTTGACACATGTGTGGGTCAGTCAGACCATGGTGGAGAATAATTAGAGAGGGAAAGGAATGCAAACTCTTATTATTGAAGATACCTGGGGGCTAACGGCATGAATACATTTGTTATAATTGACCCGTGGCCCGATGATGATAATTCCTCTGTAGAGATGGCCACTTAATCTATTCCGTGTGCCAACATGGATATGTGAAATAATTGCAACCTTGGCTCCATCTTGCTTCCACTCTTTTGGAGAATAGTTAATTTATGACAGAAAATAGTGACTAATGTTAGAATAAACAATATTATGACTCAAGTGACTTACGACTACTGCAGATATGATGCACATTTAATAGGACATGACTTATCCAGACATGTAATTCTTTTTCTGAGCAGAGTAAAGTAAGTGTGGCAGAAATGCCAGAAACAGCTTTGCAATTGGAATATGCAATTTAAAATAAGTAAAGATTACTCCCAGGTAGTTTATTGCTTTAACTACATCAAGGCAGGTCCCTGTAGCAGACTGCATAATGACTCTCATTTCATTTTTGGTTTGTGTCAAATATCTTCAGTTAGTTTTGCTTTATTGGCTTCATGCAATTTATTGCAGCACTAGAATGTGATTGTAATGCAACTAGTATTTTAGTTTTATCTTCCACCGGTAATTTTTCTTCTTTATGAGGCCTATACTGTCTGCATTAATAAAAGCCATAGAAATTATACAGCATGGAACCATGTTTTAGTAAGTGCCAGTTTGCTATAGAAAAGCTGAACTAGTATCACCATTTTCCAGCCCAAAGGAAGACACACCAGCAAGGGGTGCCAGGATGCTGAGTGGCACCTCCTGTGTTTGATATTGGTTTGAAAGATGACTCAAGAACTGTTGCTTGTCAGAAGGGAGCATGGAGTGAATTCATCTCACTACATAGCAGCTGCTTCTCCAACATGTCAATGATTCAAAGGCTCAAAACTGGCAGAGTGAGCCCAGTCTGGAGGGTTTTGTACAGTCAGTTGGGCCACAGGGTCTGAGCAGACCCTTCTCAGGAGGCCCTGAGCACAGAAACTCTGGTTTCATTGCTTAACCTAAGTGTGTCTAGTGACACCTCTGCTGCTGTGGGAAGGAGAGAGTCACTGGTCAAAATAGCAACCAGGGTTTCAAAGACAGGAGTTTCGTGCAAGATGCTTCATCCAAGGCAGGCAGGGACCCGACACCTGCCTGAGGAACCTTCCTGCTCAAGTGCTCATTGATCTGCAGCTCCTATTGCAGTGTTTAAAGGTAGGTGTCCTGGCTCTTTAAAGCCTGCTACTTGGGCTGCATCTTAAATCCTGCATTCAGTTTTGGGGCCCTCACCACAGAAAGGACACTGAGGGGCTGGAGTGTGTCCAGAGAAGGGCTGTGGAGCTGAGGAAAGGTCTGGAGCACAAGTCTGGTGAGGAGGAGCTGAGGGAGCTGGGGGGTCTCAGCCTGGAGAAAAGGAGGCTCAGGGGGGACCTTCTGGCTCTGCGAGTCCCTGCCAGGAGGGGGGAGCCGGGGGGGGTCGGGCTCTGCTCCCAGGGAACAGAGGGGAGGGAACAGCCTCAGGCTGGGCCAGGGCAGGGGCAGGTTGGATATTAAGGAAAATTTCTTCACTGAAAGGGCTCTCAAGCTTTGGAATATGCTGCCCAGGGCAGTGGTAGGGTCACCATCCCTGGAGGGAATTAAAAACCCTGTTGATGTGGTGCTTAGGGCCATGGGTTAGTAATGGAACTTTCAGTGAAGGGAAATGATTGGATCTCAGAGGGCTTTTCCAATGTAAGTGATTCTGGAATTCTAATTTACCAAGGAGTAAAAACAAATGAGTGCATTACTACATGAAAATATGTGAGGTGCTCAGATGCCCCTCCCTGATGCCGTGGGCACTCAGAGTTTGGTGACCAGCACTTCAGTCTGCTTTCCTCCACATGTGCAATACTCACCTGAAAAGCTCACGGGACTTTAGCAGATTTGAGGGTGTTGATTAATTCATCCAAGAAGTTTAGTTGTACGATTCTGGCTGTGTGAATCTCAGGAAATATTTATAGTGCACTATTTCTCCTCCTCTTCTGAGATTTCTTATGCCATATACTGTTTCTTCTTCTGCTCGTGTATGACCACACATGTCCCACCAGATACTTCGCCAGGCAATAAAACATCTTTCAGTGACACGCACAGGGCTCTTGCTCCTCAGCAAGCAGTGCTTCCCTTCCTGATTCTGGTTTGCTTTGGCCACAGGGCAAAGATGCTCTGGGGATTTTGGGCCAGATTCAGCATTCATGTGGTACATGCTGGAATCCCATTAGTAAAGCACAGCAGAAAAGGCAAACAAACACGAGTGAAAAGGTTTTCATGTGTCTCTTAGGGAGTACACCTATGCAAAAGCCTTGAGAGAGAGGCCCGGGATACCACCCCAGGGATGGGGCTCACAGAGCTGCTGTAACACCTGATGGCTGAGGGTTATAGACGCATTTCTAGGAACCAGATATCCAACCCCCATGGACTCTGAATGGGAGCTACGTATCTAATTCCCTTAGGCTTACTTAAATTTGCAGGCAAAAAATATGTAGTGTATACAGGGGGTGGAGTTCTGAAAGACTGATTGTGGTGCTGTGAAATGAATTTCCTTTAAAGCTGCATTTATTGCACTCCGTGGCCCCCATTAATCAGAAAGTTATATCTGGCCTTCACATTATGGTGAGAGAAGAATGTGAAAAATTCCTAAACTGCAGAATTACTCAGGACTGGGGTTTTTTTCCTCCCTTTGCATTTGATTTCAGCGTGGAAAATAAGTCACTTTTTGTTAATGTCTGTCTGAAGCCCTGTTGTGAACTTGGCTTTGTCAGGGGCAGCCCCGCTCCCACCTGGTCCAGCACAGCCTTGCACAGCCTTCTCCTGCACAGGTGATCATTCCTGGTGCCTTTCTGGGGGGAACGGGTGAGGAGCTGATGGACAAGTGAGGGAAGGCTGGTCAAGGCAGGGTTATTCCCAAAGAAGGCTGACCCTGCAGCCTTTAGTTGTCCCAGAAGCTCTTTTGTAAGAAATGGGGGTGTGATTTGACTCTAAAACTCTGGGCTATAATACAGCCTCAAAGCGTAAAAATATTAAAATCTGCAATAAGGCTGAAAAAAACCATCTATATGGAGTCCATGTAATAATTTTTATAAGACTGAAGGTCTGAATTGGCACAGGAGGAAGGAGAGGAGACAATTTTTTTTACTTAAACCTACACTTTGTTGGAGCAGGAAAATGCTTTCCATGTGGACATGTCTGTTTGAGGTGCTCAGTGAAGGTTTTTGGGGCCAGAGTTATTTTTGCAGTGAATATATGTTCATAGTGAGGTCTGATCTCAGCAAGGCCTGCAATGGCCACAACCATCCACACTAAAAACCATCCTTCTTAAAACACATGGCTGTTCTGTGCTGTCCCTGAGGCCTCCCACAGACTGATCACGGCTGGCCAGTGTATTGTAGAGTTGTTAAGTCCTGTATACACAAACATCATTAACCACTGTTTCATGGGAAGGGTGAAAAAATCTGTGGAAGCACTCCATTGGACAACTTGACCCTTGGGAGTACATTCCCATGGCTAACGGAGTTCCTCCAGCTTTTCACAGGGGCTTAAGTTGCTTCTGAATAGGAGCAGGTTTCCACTATAACCTACCTTTGCACTTCTGCAGAGCAGTGACAGAATCTGTCAGTGTGGGTAACCCCACTTCACCTTCCTTCCAGTAAAGAAATTATTTTGGTAAAATTACTGTGGGTAAATAAGAATTCACTGTTGTAAAGCCTCTCTTTGATGATGCTAACTGAATTCCCAGAGGGTAGATAAACCTTCTCACAATGAAAACCATTTGCAGAACAAAGAGGCAATTTTTTTCTCATTTCATTTTTTTTTTTGACATTTCCCCCCTGGGGGAATAAATGGGCCCATTATTCTACCAGCTTCCCTGGCATTTGCAGAGCCTGGGTGGGGATGCTCCAGAGCCTCCTGTCTTCAGGCTTTGCTTTGCTGCTTTGGTGTGACACCCAGCTGGCCTGGGGTGGCATCTAAGTGCACCAGCCTCTTATTTGGGAGCAGCCTCTCAAATTCCTGAGCCCCTGAGCTGAAGCTGCCACCCTGAGAAGGTATTTAGGTATCTCATTCCAAATGCCTTCACAGGGAGCTGGGGGCTAAATGCCACCCAAAAGGTGCCAAGGCAGAAGGAGCCCCAAGGGACTTTCACTGGGGAACAGACTCAGCAACCACATGTAGGGGGGGAAACATAATTCACAGAGGAGGGATTGTGTTATGGATCACTCCACCAAAACAATTTCTGCTTTTTAGCCTGATGATGCCAATATTCCTGTCACTGTCCAAGCCTGGCAATGCCAGCCCTGATGGATTATTCCCACCCACTGATGGGAAACATGGACAAGGAGCCTCAGGAGGAGGGAGACACGTGTGTCCCAAGGCTGGTGCTTGCAGGTAGACAACTACAGCCCATGGTCACCACTCATGTGGCAGCATGAGTCCTATCCCAACCACAGCACTGTCACGTTGCATAAATCTCCTCTGGTACACTCCTGGTTTCTGCTTGGTCTGAGAACAGCCAAGACTAGGAAGGCAGACAGAAGGGGCTGGAAAAGAAACAGTAAATAACAGACAGGGAAATACTTGGTATGAGAGAAAGTTAAAAAAATACTTCCTTTCCAATATCATCTGCTGTACAAGAGTTTTGAGGGAGGGTAAAATCTCACTGCAGATGGGTTATTATCCTTATCAATACAGTAAATGGAACTATCAAACTGGAAAAGATCACATAGCAGTTAAGATTTGTTTGATTTGTCCCAGAACCAGGCTTATCAGGGTTTAGCAGTATGGGAGTTTTGTTGCTTAGACTGCATTTAAAAAGTTCATTGATTCGCAGCTAATACCAGGTTGTCATAGTTCTGTGAGTAAGAGCTTGCAGTTTGCAGAATCAAAGCCTTTTCCTAAATCAATAAGAACAGATTCAGTGAGATTGCTTGCACCCACTGAGGCAGACAGAGAGGCAACCAGCAAATCCACATGGGCTGGGACATGAGGGAACAACTGCCCCAGGCTCCAGATCCTCCTGGGCTCTGCACTGAAGGTTCTGCGGGAAAGCCAAAAAGGCTCAGCCTGGCAGCGGATGGGCTGCTGAAAGGACCATGTCAGTGACCACCAGGCTGCCTGGTGCAAACCTTGTATGAAGTAATTAGCTTACTGATTTGGTCTCTGGTGGACTGTATTTCCTCCATCACCCCAGTCAATAACATTGGATTTTCATAGTGCTGGATGCAGAAATGTACAGCCACAGTGTGGCTGGAGTGGGGGATCCCCACCACGGCTTCCAGCTCCTCCCTGTACACCTTGGAGAGGCTTCAGAGTCAAGGGAAAGGAGCATCAAGATTAGCAGGTTCCTCTTGCTTTTCCTGTGTCTTCATCATCTATTGCACAGACAAGCTCAGAGCTTTAAGCTTCGCAGCCTACTTTCCAGCTTGCCCACGGGATAGCTCCAGGTGTGTCCCAAGGACCTGACTCCACTCCAGCCCCACCTGGCTTGCACTGCTGCTGTTACAGCAAGCCAAACCACTGCTGCTCCTCCAACCAGGGCTGCCTTCTACTTGTCTACTACATAATTCCCAACCAACAATGACTTCTGCCTGTCTGTTATCTCAATTCCTAGAGAAAACCAGCCTCAGGATGCCACACACTGTGTATCTGACTCCAGAACCGTTGGCCAATTTCAACTAAATGTGACAGAGAGATGGGGACACTCACTTATATTAGTTTCTCACATCATGAGAACGGGTAGACACACAGAGAAGTGAGGTGACATTAATGTGCTCAGCAAGGGAAAGGCTCCCAACTTCCACTTCTATTAAACTTCAAAGAGCCCCCACAGGAGAAGGTGAGGGGTCACCAGACTTCATGTGTTTTATGGCTCACGTAACAGCTTATTTCTAAATCAAATAGAGCAGAATGCTAGAAAGTGGTAGTCTGGTATTTGATGTCTCTACTTGAAGCCATGCATAAGCACAAAAATACAACACACGCACAAACAAAAATAGCTCAGAGAGGCACACAAGGGAAGCTGGTGCATGCAGCCAACTCTCCCACTTAGCAAACTCGGGCAAGGAAGGCTGGGATCTTTATGGCACTGGCTAAATATGGTTAAATGTGAATTTTATGTCTGCGGTAAAAGTGACTATAAGATGAACTAACAGATGTTTTCATGAAGCACCTCTGCTATAGAGAAAAGCCAAGAGAGTTAGGGTTGTTCAACTGGAAGAAGACTCTGGCGAGACCTGAGAGTCTTTTTCAGTGCCTAAAGAGGCTCCAAGAGAGCTGAAGAGGGACTTGGGACAAGGGCCTAGAGTGACAGGACAAGGGGAAATGGCTTCCCACTGCCAGAGAGTGGGTTTAGATGAGATATTGGGAAGGGATTCTTTCCTGTTAGGGCAGTGAGGCCCTGGCACAGGTTGCCCAGAGAAGCTGTGGCTGCCCCTGGACACATTCAAGGTCAGGCTGTTTTGTTTATTAGCCTTGGTTCAAACTAACTCTCTACAGCCATGTGCAGTGGTACCCTACGATAATGTCATGGAAATACTGATTTTTCCTTATATCCCTTCTGTGAAGTCCTGTTCACCTTGCTTCATCCAAAAGGGGAGATGAGGTAAGGAAAGGCCAAGCATCTTGTAAGATATTCATAACAAATCCCCACATTGTGCTGATCTCTCCAAACCTCACTGCATTTAGTGGCAAAAAAGAAAGAAGAGAAGGTTTAGATGGGATACTGAGAAGAAATTTTTCCCTATGAGGGTGGGCAGGCCCTGGCACAGGTTGAGCAGAGAAGCTGTGGCTGCCCATTCCCTGGAAGTGACCAATGCCAGGTTGGACAGGGCTTGGAAAAATCTGGGCTGGTGGAAGGTGTCTCTGCCCATGGCAGGGGCTTGGAACAAGACGATCTTGAAGGTCCCTTCCAACACAGACCATTCTATCTGTGAATTACCTAAGTTGCTAGACAGCTTTTAGACAGGAAAATGTAAAGTAAACCAGGCTTAAGCTTCATAAAGGCAGAAGATGGTCTGAATCAGCTTCTAGTGTAGTTGCAGAGAGAGGAGGTTTTACCAAGAGTGCTTAAACATGTTAAATAACAAAGCTTCCCACAGAGCTTTTGTATTCAGCATCCTCTGGATGATGCTAGTACCCTGTCCAGCTCCCCTTGATCCTCCTGCTGGGCTTGGGAGTAGTGTCTTGAAGATATGGTGTCTGTTGCTGCCCTACAGTAACAGAATAAAACCTTAGTTTCAGCAGGTAACTTGAGCACATGCTTAATTTGAAGCATGTGATCCATTCTGTTTCCTGCTCTGCAGAGCCTGTTAACATAAGCTCACGGTCAGGCATTGCCCACATCTCTTCTGAATCTTTCCAGTTACCAGTGCATGTGCTAATCCCCATGAAGTGAAGGCAATGGGGTTGTCCTGATGCTAAGCATATGGGTAAGTGCTTTGCTGAGTTGGAAGCTTGAACACGAGGGTTGCTATGAGGCTGTAAACAGTATCATGTTCATCCTGAGCATAAAGCAAAGGAAGGATTATAAATCTAACAGGGAACCCAGCTAAGCTCTACGGTACAATCTCTCCTTGCTTGAAACTAAATATCAAATGAATCACAATCCTTTTGAGATCAAGGCAGTCTGAAGGTTTGCACATTTGTGACTGTGTTTAGGAGCATTATCATATATGGATGGAAAAGTATTTGCTCTGAGTGATGTGGAGACCCAGGCTATAAAGAGAACAAGTCTAAGCAGAAGAGGTTCTCAGCTGTGTTCCAGCTTGATTCCTAAAAGACAGGTAAAGTTTTAAGATTCCAGTTTTAACCCTGATACGATGAAGACCTGTGGGTTTCACAGGGTAGCTACCTGTCCTTTGCTTTCCTGGGATAAAGTTTAGTTTACAGACTTTTCTAGAATATAGTTTCTGCATAATAGAACTCCCCTATGCTTCCTTCTTCTCCCTTTTTTTCACCGCTCTTCCTGAGCCCTCTCCTTCCCTCTCCCCTTTGACTGAGACAACCATAATATCTCAAATGAAGCATAATAAGAATCCTTCCTCACAAGGCTTTCTCTTTGGAGTGCTGGAATAACAAGTCGCATTTGAGTCCCATCAACCCAACGCAACTGAAAACTTCATTTTTCACATAGAGAGATGATTCTTGCCTCGATGAGCATTTATCAGCTTGTCTCCCTGCCCTGAATGGCAGCAGGGTGACAAAGGAGCCTGGCATGTGTGCCTGCACTCCCTGCCAGCTCCACAATGCCCTCTCTTGTGTCTCAGGCTGCTGATCCTCCTCCTCATCTATCTGGACTTGTAATTTGTCAGCAGCTCTTGTGACAGGGCCAGCTCTCCAGCTCCTGGCTGTGGCCAGCCCAAGGTGCATCTGGCAGAGAGGCTTTGTTGCTGTGATGTATTTCTTTGGCAATGGGTATCATCAGTTTTTGGCTTCTTCTGTGGTCCCCTGGGTCAGCTTTCACTGCAAAAGCTGTTATGGTAGGTAGCTTAAAATCTGCCTGCAAGTTCAGTGGGTTACTCTGGAGCTTGCCTTTCGACCACAACAGAAATTGTCCATCAGGGGGAATTAGCCAGCACAGTGCTGGGACTTACACACTGCTTGGAGAAGGAGATTCCTCCAAATACTGCTTATTGCAGCTCCTGCCTCATCTTCTCTTGCAGTTTATTTGCACCATGATATCTTCTAATGATTTTTCTTACAGGTTCAGCACCTGCAGCCATGTTATTCCATGACTGTACCAACTGTTGCAGAGGAAAGCCCACTGCCAGCTCTTGTGGTTGCAGAGAAATTTTAACCCTTCACTGAACTGCAACCTCAGGGTTTGGGGAAAAAAAAACACCAAATTTCACCAATCATGCCCAAACCTTAGTGTCTTGGGAAGAAAAGGGTTGGGGGTGATGAGGAAGCAATTCACCATGCTGAGGAAGCCACCAGCCATGTTCATCCAGTGCTGGGGAGACAACTTCGTGGTGATCTCCAAAGTAGGGGAAAAATTCCTGTTTCAGCCCAGGTCCCAAGTGACACCAGCAGCCCCTGCCTGGCTGTGTGGAAGAGAAAACCTCTGCACAGCTGAGCCCAGCACTTACCTGGAGTTTCTGAGAGCAGCTGAAGGATGACCAGCATAAATAATAATCACCAGATGTGGCAAAGCCACAGGAACGTTTGGGGAAGCCAACAGGGATGTGTGGTCAGTTCTGGCTCCTTCTGGCCTAAACCAACTCAAAGATTGCCCTGTTAGAAGTCACCACAGGGGCTGTTCAGGCCAGGCCAGGGAAGCCGTGACTCCTGGGGCTGACATCCAACATCTGGAGGAGACCTGGCTGAACAGCTGTCGCTCATGGCCAGGGCTGAGGCACATCACTGCAGCAAACTGCCCCCTTCACCTGGCAAGACAAACCTATGCCCAGGGAACAGCCAGCCACTGTTCAGAACATATTTTGTGTCTGCAAACAGCAAAATCAATTCTGCAGCTAGCCCAGAGGCTTCCTGACTGCACTGATGTGTCCCAGGCTCCTTTAAGGGTAACATCCGTCATCAGCTCGCTCTCTCCACTCTTTGCCTTTCTCATAAAAGAGCATTTTCCCTGTGGCAGTGAGAAGAATGTAACCTATAGATTTATAGCCACAAGGGGGAAAAACTACACTCTCACTACCAAAATACCAGCCTATGAAGCCTTTGCAGCAATGTTTTTCCTTCTGCAGAAGTTGCAGTGCTTCTGCACTGAACCCTCTGCTGACATACAGCCTGGGGGCGCCGTCAGTACTGGCATTGTCCTGTCCTGGCAGTGGAGGCAGGACTGTGCCCATGGAAAGGTTTGGGATGTGCTGGGGGTAGGAGGGAGCACCTGGGCTCTGCCAGGTCCCACTGGGTTTGCATATTCCCAGTCTTGCTCAGAACCTCAGTGTCGAAGTGATGGAGAGGACTGAGCAGCTCTGAAAGCAAAATTTGGGAAAATCTGTGTCTTTTTTTCTGAAGGTTCTTGGTTGGCCCAATGAATTGATTGCCAGAGATAAAACTTGATGAAGAGGCAATGTTTTCCCAGCATAGCACTTGACTCCAGAAAGCAGAAGATGCAATAGATTTTGTTTATGTGCACGTCCATTGCTTTTTATTTATACGTATGGTGCTCCAAGCTAATCGCACATTGCCAGGCAGCAGAGAGGAGCTGCTTCCTCCTGCATTTCCCATCAGCTGGAATATGACTGGAGCACAGCATGTGGGAAGGGCCCGGTGCTGCTGGCATCACTGAGAGCTCAGTGTGCCAACAGCAGGTCTACCCCATGAGAGAATGCAGAGGCAAGGACTGTGTGCTGGTTAATAAGAAATAGGAAAGCAGCTGTACCATAGCTGAGACCCACTTTACGGAAGGAAGCAGTTCAGAAGTTGGCATTTTAAACTCCCAGGCTGCAAATGAGGGAGAGAAGGAAATGCAGGAGGACACTGCTGCCATGGGAGGAGGGGAGGGCACAGAACTGGGGGTGACGGGAGAATGCCTGCACTGGGCAAGGGAGGCAGGTGGGGGATGTCTTGGGACAGCTGTGTCACTCCCACACAGGGTCTGTGGCCAGAAGGTTGTGCTGGTCACAGATAAAAGGGCCTCACACTTGCAGAGCTTGGCACTGGATCCTCTGTGTATGTGCATGTGTGTTTGGGTGAATATGCCTATTCCTAGATACCTCTTAAGGCTCCCTTAAACTCATCAGACTTGCACAGATCTGTGAATTACATTGTTTGAGTGATTTTGCCCATGCAAGTGAGCACAGGATTTGTCCCAGACAGTACCAACCACTACTGATTTCTTCTAACTGTCTTTTAAGGCCTTCCAAAGGCTGTCAGTGTGTACCAGATCTGGCCAGCTTGGTGGCACTAGGCAAGCTTTGCCCATCACACTGTGCCACCACGTCCCCCTCCATGTGCACGCATCGGCCTCAGCACATGGAGAGGCAGGAGGTGCCCATTCAAGAACAGCAGCGTCACTGGTGAGGGAAGAGGTTTACTGACAAATAATTGTCATTTGCTAACCTTGTCGTGGCAGTCTTTGTTTTTCCTTTTTCCCGGAGGCACTCTGAATGTTGAATGCCAGCATCTGTTATGGACCAGGAAACAAGTAAACAGTGATATTCCTGGTGGCTTTGAAAGAGCATTTAACGCTTAGCTCTCTACACTTGCCTTTACCAGGAAAATCACCTCAGGATGTGCTTAGCATGAGTATTGAGATGAGTGTCTGAGAAAAAAAACAATACGTAGAAGGCAGCCCCTTGCTATAGACAGGCTGAAAAAAAGATCCATGAGTCCTCCTGCCAGATGTTGACATTTTGATTTGCAAAGGTAAACTTTTGAGTCAATGGCATGTTTAATTTTCTAAAACATCCCCAAGAAATAGGGCATATTCACAGATAATGAGTTTGCATCATTAGCAGTTTTTGACAGACCTGTACCCTGGCAAACCAGCTCAGAACATCTTTGTTTCTGCTGTCTCTGAGCATCTCCCCGTGATTATGCAAGGAGGGAAGGCAGCCAAGGGGGTGCCCAGGAGGTAATAGAGGGGGAGCTGTGAGTCAGGAAGAGTACTGAGACATTTCTCCATGGATTGTGGAGGAACCTGTAACTCCCATTCCATGTGGGGGACAGTGCCAGAAACAGCCCCAGCTCCAGCACCCTCCAAAAGTACCTGCCCTCCCATTTTCTCTCCTCTACAGTAAATTCCAACTGACTTTGCCCTTCAGACAAAACCCTGTATTTAAAACCTCACAAACAAGCTGTAAGACCTGTGAGAGCACCCTTGTGAAGAAACAAGGACATACTCATCTCTCACCTGGGGGAACCAAAGCCCAGCCAAATCAGTCCCTTGGTCCCCTCTGTAGGGGAAAAGCAGCCAAGCCCAGAGCAGACAGATCCACCTCCCTGTGCCCCAGCTGGGGACATGCACTCCTGGGTCTCCCTGCTGAGCTAAAATAAACTGCAGCAAGATGCCAAAACTGAGGGAGAAAATAAGATCTTATGTCAGGTCAGTAACTCTTTCCAAGTCACCAGTAAAGTCACAGAGAGGAAATGCTGCAGATAATGGTGTGTTTGGGGTTCTGTACTACAGCACTCAGTTTGCTCTAGGATATAAGCCATGCCTGGTGCCAAGAATTCTAACCATATTTCACTAGACTTTGGGTTTCTTTCTCTGAAGAGGCCAGGAGAGTTTGATTCCTTTTGGATGTGGGCTTAACAGTGCACACAGGTAAAACAAAGCTCCTACATGTTGAGCTGTCCTGGAGCTGGGGACCCAAACACCAGGGACACACCACAAGTGCCCATGTGAAAGAGAAGAGTTGTCCCCCTGGACCTGCTGGCTCTGCTCTGCAGCCCAGCCCAGCCATAAGATGCCTGGTTGGTGTTTCCCTGCCCAGCTTGGGTCTGGAGCAAAGCACCTGCTCACATGAAGAAATAATCTTGTTATTCCTGTTGCAAGAGCAGCTAAAAGCAGTAGCTAAGGGACAAGCAGACCCTCCTGTGTCTACCACGGAGCTGATCCAGCTCTCATGAACAGCAGAGCCTGTTCCTCAGTGTGTTCCTCTAACAGGGCTCCAGCACCTGGAGCTGGGCTGGCTCCGAGTAGGGGTGCTGGCATGGAGGGATGGACGGATGCCCAGCAGCACAGGGCTCCCAGCACCCCAGAGGAGCTCCCTGCTGCTGTGCCCAGCACGGGCTCCCAAAGCTCTCTGAGAGCTGAAGAGGGAGGACGCGACTGAAATGCAAAGCACTATCATTGCCGTATTAGCCTCAACTGAAATGTGCTACATAAGTGCAAATTGCCGCTATAAATCATAAACATCAAAAGGCCATAAGTGCCTAATAATGGCCTAAGTGGCTAATTTGTTTTATGTGCTACTGGAAGAAGCACTGTAAAGATACGGAACAAAAAATTTCCCTCATTGTGGTTTGGCCTCTGATACCAAGAAAGGCTGGAAGGGGGTGGGAGCAAAGTGCTGCTCTAGCAGATATGCAGGAGCATTTCATATCAAAGCCTGTGATTAAAAACACAGCACAAACCCCGGCAAGAGTCTGGTCCCCGCGCAATGCAAATGTGGCCGTGCTGGGGATGATGGGGTGGGATGGGGTGTGTGGGGCAGCTGCTGGTGAGCTGGACAGAGATCAATGGCACCATCCCAGGCTGTGAGCGACTTACTTGTGAAAAGAGATGAGGAGGTGTTGTGGCCACTCAACTCTGCTGCTGGCACTGGTGTGATGCCCACTGTTGTCCCCTGCTCGATGCCGTGTCCCTGCAGGGAACCAGCGAGGTCTGAGACACCATCCTGAGCAGAGCTGAGGGACACCTTCAGCCCAGTCTGGCTCGTCTGCACCTCTGTTTCAATGTGGCAGTCTCCTTTCCCCATCTGAACAACAACTGTGTGGCCTCCATCCGGCTTTTAATTGCTTTGGGCCTTTTGGGGTTACATGGTGCTTTAAAGGCTCTTTCTGGCTGGCTGGCTCTGCTTGTGAAATTAGCCTTGGAGAACCATAAATACCCTAATCCAGCCCTGCTGTGCCCTGCAGATATGTTCCTCATGCAATTCTTATGCTGTTCAGGTCAGAGCTGCTTTTCTGCTCCGCTTTGCCCAGTACAGGCTCAGTGTATTCCACACACAGCACAATTGATGTGGTTTTTCTGGTAGAGCAGAGGAGGTTCCTACACGGAACTGCTGGGTCCTGTGTGGGCCAAGCCTTACTTAAGGATGCAGCATGTTGAACTCATCTGCTTTTAGTCCAGAGACGTGATTGTGGCCCAGCACATCCCAGCTGAAACCCCTCAGTATCCTGCAAGCCCCAAAGGGCACTTTGTGGCCACTAGTGTGAAACATCACATGCAGCTGATTCATTACGGATGAGCAAAGCCAGTCACTCCTAATAAGGTACCTGAGCACTCCCCTCTTGTTGCCTTGATGGATTTCCCTTTCTGTAGATATTTTGGCTTTAATTTTCAGCAAAATTGTGGTATCCCTCTGTAAGTACCACAGAAGACTTTCCGCAGGTGTATTTAGTGGAGGGTGGTAGAGGAATAGTAATCAGAATAATGTGTTTTGCCATGATGCTGCAGCAAAGATGTGTGATGGCAGGAGAGAAACATCAGCAAGGACCAGGAGCCCAATACTCAGGGTCCCTCCAGATGCCCTTGTATCCCAGATGGATCATGGACTGTTCTCAGCACAAGAAATTAATTCAGTAATATTTCAACACAGGTACCAATGATTTAGAGAACAAACAGTCCTGCTTTCCTCTAATACATTGCCCTGCACAAAACGTTTTGGGGAATGGCCCAGGGAATAGTCCTAATTGGTCTGTTCCTCTTCTGATATCTGTGATAATGTGAAGGAAGGAAAAAATCTCTTTGACCTGAAATGGCAAGCCAATAAACAACATTTAAAAAAATAATTTCTTTGATGCTTATCACTTCCATAGCACCTGTTCAGTGTGCTTTACAAACAGGAACCACAGGCTGTGGCTGAGGAGAGAGGCAGCACCCACTGCAGGGTTTTATCTGTCACCTTCGTGGGGGCACAGGAAAAAACAAATCCAGCTTTTGCAGTTGTGGATGAAGGTAAAAGGCACAGAATGACATGCTGGCAAAAACACTTCTGTGAGCTTTGGAAGTGGCTGAATGGGCAGAGCTGGGTTTGGCAGCTTTTGTGGTGGTGGCACAGAGTGACTGTGGGCACTGAGCTGTCCCCTCTGCAGAGCAGATGAGCTGTGCCTTTGAGAGGATATAACCCTGGAAATGGAAATGGAAAGTGGCTTTTCCTCCCCTACCCCACTCAACAGAGGGGAAAAGCATCTTGCTGAGTGAAAACCACACTAGCTCTATGATGCTCTCCTGCATAGCTCAGGTGGTCCTCAGACCCTCTCTGGGCCAGCTTAAGGCATTAACCAAAAGAAATCTGCCTGCTTTTTCTTTGCTGGGCTTCTTGTTGTGCTTGTGGCAAAGTAAGTCAGGCTGCAGAAAGGGGCTATTGACCACAGAGTCAGTCCAAAGGGAGCAGGAGGAGATGGACCATTGTGGAAGGAGAAGATGGGACATCACTATGCACCAAGCAAACCTCTCCTTTCTGAGCAGGAGAAAACAAGACATTTTCTGACATTTGCACATGATGCATCGGTCTTAGCAAGAATAAGACTGGGAAAAAGAGTGAGAGAGTGCCTCTGCTACTAGGGAAAGCCAGGCGTGGCTGTGATTCGGTCCATTTGGCTGCTTCCCCAGCTCCTGCAACAAAGCAGTTCATGTGAGAGCTCCACAAGCCCAAGCCCAGGGGCAGGTAAAGAAGCCCCTGTAAAATGTGCTGCTCCATCACAAACTGCAGCTCAGCACCACCACTGTGCTCTGGCCTGGGGAAAGGCACTTTGCAAGGCCTCCTGCTCCCACAGAGACTGGAAGGTAGAAGTAGTGTCATTTCCCACTCCCTGGAATACTTTAATGTGCAAAATGGATTATTGTCTGCGCAATCTCAGTTCCCAAAATCTTTACACCATCAGCTGATGTTATTTGATTATATTACTAGCTGTAAATAATAAAAACCAAATCATGTACTATATCAGTGCTTTTAAGCAGAAATAGCTAATTATTGAACTGTTTGTTAAATGGCAATGTAGATGTGTGGAAGACTATTGGACTGTGGACAGTTTTGGCCTTGAGAGGATGTGGCTGTAGGCCTGGGAGAGCAGCAGAAAACACCCCCTGTGTCCTTGGGCCAAGCCCGGGAAAGCTGAAGAAAGAGAAAAACAACCGTGGATGACAAGAGTGTGTTTTTGAGACTTGCCAGCATATGGAGACATGCTGAGCACCTATCAGAAGATGGGCTAAGACTCGTGGACAAGAACACCTGTCCAATGAGATGTGGCATAGATGCACGTGGACAGTAGAAAAATACTATAAAAGATAAGCTTGTAGTTAATAAAGTGCTTTTGCTTTTTGCCTGACAAAGCCTGAACCTGTGTCTTTAGTCCACCCCATAGATGTTATGTGATGACAGCAGGAACAAGGCAAGGGGCAGTCCATGGACCCAAGAGCAGTGGTTCTTCCTCCTCTGCACTGGGACCATCTTTTCTCATGGCTGATCCCCAACTGCAAAGTCATTGGGGGGATCCTCTCTGAGCTGGCTCAGACCTCCAGCAGCCTTGCTGGCAGCCTTGCAGGGTTGGAGGGTTGTCTGGCTGTCCATGAACATCTGATCCAGCTTTCACCAGTGCACCAATACTCCTGGGTTGGAGTTCTAGTGAGGCCAGAGGTGTCCTGTGATGGTGGTGCCAGTGCTTTCTGCTCATCCTGGTCCTGCCTGCTGCAAGCCACGTGATGAAGCACCACATAATGAGCTCTTGTTTCAGAAAACTGGGAGTGAGCTGCTGCAGGGCTGTTTACAAGGTCTTTATTGAGGTGAATATATTCAACTCTACAGAGCTTATTGCCCTATAGACTTGAACACACAGAGTTAATTCTACATTCAGTGACAGTCTCTTCTAAAGAAATGCAACAGAATAGAGATGTGTGGTGTGACTGTCCTGCTTGAAGCCTGGTGTTTGCCTGAGACTAAGCAGAAGCAGTGGGTGCTGGTGGAAAGCCAGTCCCACTCCTGCTCTGCTGCAGGAGGAGCTTGGCTGAGCCATGGGCACTGAGGACAACAGAGCCTCTGTGTGAAGAAACCTCTTCTTCACACTGGGATAACCAAACAGGCCCTTTTGCTGACCACTCTTCCTTTTCCTCTCCTTGTGCTCTTCTTCATCCCTGCTCTAGGTGGCAGCTGCCCTTTTCTCCCCCCACACCTTTCCACTCATGTGCTAGGCTGCTGATGGTGCCTGGCTTCATGTCCATGTGCTCCTGCTGCTGCTCTCTCCCCACTCCCCATGGCCCATATCCCAGGCACATTTGCTTCTTCAGTTATTTACTTTTAGGTCAGTAAGTACCATGAAAGCACCATCCAACCTGCCCAGCCCTTCAAGCAGTCACAGGAATGAGCTGTCACTAATATAATTTCATATCAAATGAGATTACCCTTCTCTCCCATTAGGCACACTTCTGGTCTAGGGACAGCGACTGTGCAGGGACACAGTGACTCCTTCAACCAAAGCCTGTGTTAGGAACTGGCTTTTCAGGATGAGTTAGTTCCAGGCTGTAGCTGATACTTGTGCTTGGAATTTGAGGTACTGAACGGCATGACTTGGCTTCGAGTTCAGCTGAATTGATGGCAGCTGTCTGACTATTTCACATGCAATTGCCTACAAACAGCTACACCTCCCAGCTGTCACAGGTGGCTGTTATTTATGAGTGCCATCCCTGGCAGGTGTGGCAGCCCCTCACTGTCCCAGTGACCTCTGAGGAACCGTGAGGGACACCTCCAGGTGGGTCTATACTGCTGAGTATTTTTGCACCCTCATTTGCTTAACAGTGGAGGTCTCTTGATCATGTGCACAGTTAGTTCCCATGTGTCTGCTCTCCTCTGAAGACATGAGCTCTTTTGCTGAGGCAAACCTGTGTGCAACTCAGAGGATCTTTTGCTGAGAGAGCAGCTCTGGGAAGCAGCACAGGCAGGGCTGTACCAGGACAGGCTCTTCCACGCCAGTGAGTCCTCCTGCATGAGGCCAGCAGGCAACAAATGCATCCAGTGTCATGACAGATGCTGTGACACTAATCTCCCCTTATCTTAGGAAGTGAAAACTAAGCAGGAAAAATTGTTTTAAGGCCACAAAGACACTCCACAGGGCTGAGGGAGGCACATGCTATGTGGCATGGCTTGGTAACTCCCAGGATGCCTAGTTTTGCACAGAGCTGCCATGAGCCATTTGCACCTTTTGACTAGAGAGCCAGGGACTGCTCCTTGGGGTAGGTGAATGCTGGTTTGCTGGCAAAAGGCTTTGAGGATGTAATTTCAAGTGCTTTCAGCTCCTGCCAGATATCGTCACTGCTGGAAACACAAGGAGGGTTTTTTCACAGGTACATTGTTAAGCTGTGATGCTCTCAGGATGTTACAAAGGATTTCACAGACAGGTCAGATCCATTCACCAATCCATTAGCTGCTGCATATGATGTGCAGAGACTGACCAAGAAGAGCAAATGCCTGGGGCTGCCAGGAGAAGGGCTTATGCTGCACTTTCCCCTTGCTGCTCCTGCTTCTGCCCTGCTGGCAGCATCTCCCACTTGGCAGCTTCGGGGCAGGATCCTGAACAGGGTGTTTAGCAGTGCCATGGGGCAGTCATTGCTCTGACCTGTTTCTTTGGATTGCACAGTGGTGGATTTAGTGTTCAGACGTTTGTATGTTCTGTGAATGCTCCAGACTAAAATCGCTAAGAGCATTCAGTATATCCATGGCACTGGAGCCACCACAAGAAATTGCTTATCTGCCTGGGTTTTCTCTTTGACCAGGGCATGGGTCTGTTTTTCTTTCTTCAATCTATGGGTAAAAATCAGAATTTTCATTATCTGTGAATTGTAAGAAGAAAATACACGTAATGATTGTGGCCCAAAGCCATGTCCCTCTAAGACTGCAGCCTCAGCCAGTTCCATCAGCCACACTGAGCTGTTACTCCCTTGGCTCTCCTTGGTTGACTGACCTCCAGCTACAAGGCTGCTGACCACAATTTGCTGTGCAAGACATGGCAGCTTTCCCTCCAAATAGTTCTTTTTGCTTTGCCATCGGTTTCGTACTGGGTTGGAGAGTCATTTTGCATTAGGGATACTTGGATGAATCCCACCTGATTCTGAAAACTCTCCTTAACTGCAGGGTGTGCCTCATCCCCTGATTTGTCAGTCCCGTGGCCAAACTCGAGCTGAGTACTTTATCCTGCTTACCTTGAAAAAGGAAAATAATCCCATGGATTTGCTCTTGCCTTGCTGGTGATTACTGGGTGTTAGGCTGTGGGAAGGCTAAAGGGTTTCTGTTGTATTTGGAATTAAAGCGATATTTTAGTGCCAGGCTGACAGCTCCTGCCTCCTGAAGTAAGTTGACCCATAAATGCCATAGCATCTCTCACGGCCTTTGTTGTGAGTCAGCTTTACTGCTGTGGGTCAGTTTTACTCACCAAGTCAGAACTTTGCTCCTCCAACAGTCCCTTGCAGTCTCAGGGGAGGCCCACAGAGCCATGCCAGAGGGAAGCAGGGCGGAGATGTTACGTCTTCATCACCAGAAGATATTCAACACATCAGCTTTTTGCTGCAGTGGTAAAGAAGGGTTAAAAATGTGGGAGCAGAGAAGGGAAAGGTCAAATATGTAAAGCCACTTTCATGTACTTAGGAGAAGAGTGGTAACAGGAGAGCTGTTAAAAATTTTTATAGTTGGCACCAAACAACACTGGAGTTAAAAATCATGGAACTGTTTAATAGCAAGTGGAGGTGTACATTAGTTAATTAGAGGCATGCTAACAGTGAAGCCAATTGAGAGATATTATTTTAGTATATTTTCCAGAGGGCATATCAAGTCTACTCACAAATTAATAAACAGATTGTAAAGTCTAAGCAAGCATATTAGGGAAGTGTGTGTGTGTGTACTGGGTCTATAGACTGGGGCGACACACGCTTGTTTGTTGCCATTGCATTTGAAATATGTTTCTTGTTTTCCATATAGACTTTGGTGGAAGAATTACAGCATACTGGGTTTTCTCAAAGACTCTAATTAAGATCTTCAGAGTTGATGTGTGTTTACTGAAAAAATGCAGCATAAACAAGACCTAAAACACCAGCATTCAAATTAACCCATGAGTGCAAAGGCAGCAGAGGTCGAATAGGTGTCTCTTCAGAACGTGCCTTTGGTGCACGTTAGGAGAAATGAAATCACAGGATTCACTCAATCCATTTGACCCTGTGACTGAAGTTCTCATCAAAAAGGCATTTTAAGAACTATTAAAAGCTGTCTGCGGTTAAATACATACCTCTGGCTTCTCTCTCAGCTCTCTTAGCTGCTGTTAAAGGCAGCTACTTTGTCAGTGTCTTCTCTGCTTGCACAAAGCCCCGTGCTCAGTGGTGGGACAGACTGTGGCCTTTGGGCGAGGATGGGAAATGACACTTCCCTGTGACTGAGCTGGTGGGTTTGCTCTCACAGCACTGAGCACCAGCCTGTTATGCCTGAGTAAGGCTACACTCCATCAGGCTTTTTCCTAACCCAGTTGGGGTTTTTTTGCCCCTAACATTGGTTTGATTCCTTTTTTTAAATCCACTCTTGCACCTTCTTTAATACACAGTTGCCACTTTGCTTTCTGTGGGAAGACAAGCTGTCCAGCTTAATCCATTACTGAGCTCAGCATTACAAAAACCGCATGGTGTTTCATGCCTCATTAGCAGGCAGGGAGCTTCCAGGCTGGAGTCACTGCATGTCTCCAGTGCTCCTGACTTCCTTCCTCGACTCTGCTTTCCTATTTTACATTTTAATAACAACAGCAATGACAAATTATGGCAAAAAGTCTGTCCTTAGTGGGTATCTCAGTGCACTTGGTTTCCCCCAGCAAGAGCAGGCTTGCCACCCTGCTCAGCACTGCCATCTCTGCCAGAGATCTCCTCCATCCTGGAGAGCTCATTCCAGCACATAGCCATCCCCTCCTCACACCACCATCCCACCCAGGCTGGAGAGAAAGACCAATGGATTGTACCTTGGAGGACAGATAAAACGGATGGCAGACCTTGACTCTTGCTTAGTTGGGGGCAGCCCCACAAGCAATGCAAGTAACAAAGATGATAAATGAAGGCTGTAAAACCAAAAACACCCTTTCTATGTGTCTATTGATCCTCCAGCAAAGGCGTCATTCCTGACATTTAAAATAGAGAGACAGTTTTAAGGTAGTGGCCCTCCCTGGGGTGCAGTTAAAGCAATTTAGCTCACAGAGATTCACAAAAACCATTTTGCACATCCTCAGCCCAAATAGTTTCAATACAAAACACCTGCTTGGCAAATGCTCTTGGAGAAGGGCTGCTGGGAGCCAGCAGGAGCCATGGGCACTTGTAACGCCAGGAGGGGAGTGGTGCTGAGCTAATGCCAGGAGGGATTTCTCTGTGTGCAACTGGAAGATGATCTAGAGGGGAAGGAGATCATTGGCCTGTCTGGAGCTTCCTGAAACTTCCCGTCCACGGAAACATGGACATCATCACTACCCACACACCCCAGCAGGCCTTTACTCCACAGCTGCAGCCTTTCAGAAGAGCTTCAAACAGTCAAATTCCCAAAGCTTTGCTTGGTGGGGAATAAGGTGGGCTGAGCTCAGCCTGATGCCATCCCATGGACCGATGCAGATTCTGGCCTTTGGCTTTGTGAGGGAGACAGAGAAACCCAGAATTTGGTTACAATATGTTGGGATTACTTTTAAAACTGTGATTTTTGTTTTAGAAGAGAAGTATTTTATTACTTTCAACCTGGAACTAATTGTACATGTGTCATCCAATTAACCATTAATTTACCCCTATTAACTGGTGACATTTATGCGTTTATTTTGAATCACTTACATGTTTGTGTTCCCATTGTCTAAGCCCAAGAACCTTGTCAAGAAACTACAGCCTCAGGAAGATCTGGAAAAGAATGTATCACAAAAATTATTTTTTTTTTTTCCTGCACAGTAAC
Source organism: Scytalopus superciliaris (assembly GCA_013400415.1). Classification (NCBI taxonomy): domain Eukaryota; kingdom Metazoa; phylum Chordata; class Aves; order Passeriformes; family Rhinocryptidae; genus Scytalopus; species Scytalopus superciliaris. Next base: position 424,979 of record VXBX01009019.1, read on the forward strand.
TGGGTTATTTTTTTTTTTTTTTTTTAAATAGTAAAATCTCCAATTAATTAAAGAGACTCTGATCTTTCCACCACTTCCTACTGGAGGACTGATCAGGGTAAAACCACATTTGATTTTCAAAGGCAGCAGGACCAGTGTCTGGAGGTTTGGGAGAACAGTCTCTTGGAGTATTTCTTCACCCTACAGGTTTCCAGTCTGGATGCATATGCACATCACCATTGCCTCAATGCCATTTCTCATGAAGCTCTGAAGGGAGTAACGCCTTCTCCATACCATGTCCAATCTGATTAAGCCTCTGCCTCGGCACACCAAGGGAGCAGGTCTTAGCTCAGGCTGTCCAAGGACAGGACTCAGACTCCAGGGCTCTCCCCTGCTCTGTGCCAGTTCAGCCCTATGGACACCCAGGAGGAAGACTCATAGCTGACACCAGAGAAGTGCCTCAGTTCCTCCCTCTGCAAACAGAAACAGCACTTCGCTGCCTTGGGAGAGGATACTTGTGTAAGATTTGCTTTACAAAGGCAGGCAGCCCTTCCCCAGCTGGTCGTGCTCCAGTGCCCTGCCCTGCCTCTGCAAGCACTCTTAGCCTGAACAAACGTTTCTGTCACTTAGGGACATGGTCTGGTGGTGGCTGTGGCAGTGTTTGATTTACTGTTGGACTTGATGATCTTAATGTATTTTCCGACCTGAATGATTCTCCATGCAGGGGGAGTGCTAGAGAAACATCTGTAGTGATGCTCCTGGACAAGAGAAGGGTATTTTATAATTACAGTGAAGGAATGACATAGACTTGTTGGAGTGAGTCCAGAGGAGGCCATGAAGGCTGGAGCACCTCTGCTCTGAGGAAAGGCTGAGAGAATTGGGGTTGTTCAGCCTGGAGGAAACTGCAGAGAGACCTTAGAGCACCTTCCAGTATTTAAAGGGGATCTATAAGAAAGATGAGGACAAAACATTTTAGCAAGGCCTGTTGTGACACGATAAGGCAAAATGGTTTTAAACAGAAACATGGTCAAATTAGGTTAGACATTAGGAAGAAATCCTTCCCTAGGACAGTGGACAGGCCCTGGCACAGGTTGGGCAGAGAAGCTGTGGCTGCCCCATCCCTGGGGGCCAAGGCCAGGCTGGATGGGGCTTGGAGCAACCTGGGCTGGTGGGAGGTGTCCCTTCCCATGGCAGGGGGCGGAATGAGATGATCTTTAAATTCCCTTCCAACCCAAACCATTCTGTGATTCTATGATTCTATGCTGAAAGATTTAACCACAAAGGAAAGTAATGCTATAACATGTACAGACAGGAATGAAAATGAGAACAGAAGGGTAAAACACCCCATGTGAAATTCTGTGATTCCTGTTCTGTTGAGGGTCAAGTGAGGTTATCACAATATTCCCTGCCAGCCAGAAATCAGGTGAAGTACAACCTCCTCCACAAACCTGTGCCTTACGATACCTACACCTCAGCTATTTATGGATCTGGTATCCACCTGCCTATAAGTTTTGCCTGACAGCTCGTTTAGCAGCATATGGTATAATATTAAAATGTGCTCCTTCATATGAACACACCTTTGAGTAACTTTCGGTGTCACTTGGTTGCTTACTGATGTTGCAACAGCGTGCAGGAGAGTATGTGAAAAAACCAAAATGGTTCTGGATGTTGCTGGTGACGCTGTATCAGCTGTTACTAGTCCTCCCTGCCATACCAGTTCATGCTGGTGCAGCTTAGCTAAATTAAACTGAATCGCTCCACTGGATTGTCATTGACCTAAGTCAATTATACCAGCATGGAGGAGGTATAAAGGAGTGAAAATCAAGTCCACTTAAAGAAAAAAAAAAAGCAGATATTTCTTTAGGACATGAACTGTTCATAATCCAATGGATATCTTTTATCCTGTGTATTGATCTTTTGCTTGTGAGAACTAACTTGAAGTTAATTTCTGAATTACCTGACCTCAAGATGTTAAGATACTGAAATCTAAAAAGGCACAATTCAATTAATAAACCAATAGTGGTTAAAATGTTTGATCAATGTATTGTTATGCTTCCTTCACATGAATGTGAATGCAGGGAGCACCCAGCATGAAAGGACAAGGTATTGCTGGAGGAGCAGGATGCACTGTACCCCCTTCTGGGGCTGCACTGAGGGGGTAGACCAAAGCTGTGAATATCCTGGTTTTTTGAGAACAAAGGAAGGGGAAGAAAGGGACTGTGGGTGACAGCACTCAGTCCCTACTTGGCAGGGAATCACAGAATTGTAGGTTTGGATCAGAAAGCACTTAAAGCTCATTGAGTTCCACCTCCCTGCCATGGGCAGGGACACCTTCCATTAGACACATTGCTTCAAGCCCTGTCCAAACTGACCTTCAACGCTTCCAGAAAAAACAAAAAAAATGGAAGCCAACAGTGATGAAGGACTTGGAGGATGGAGCTGAAATACGTACAGGGAGCAAAAACTTTGAGGAGCTCCTATCCTGTGATTTGGGACAAAACACCACCCCACTGTACCAGATTTGCCGATAGCACTGTGAAAATATAGATGTCTCATGAGGCACTTCCATCCTGTAATGAGTTTCCAAACCAGCACAATTTCTCCAGGAATTTTGGGCAACAATGGTGTCCAACCCCAATTTAAAAAAAAAAAAAAAAGAAAAATCACTAAAGATGAGAGTTGTTTCCTGGAAATTTAAAGAGAGGAGCTTGACTCTTACCAGCTGTCAGAGCTGCTATTATTGCATGTAGCAGCAGCTTGTACACAGCATCTCTTTACAATGGTAGCAGGGAAGCTGGAATGTTGTTATATCAGACTATCAAGTTGTTATGTTGGATTACATATAATGCTATCACAAATGACAGAATGCTTGCCTCCCATCAAAAATTTAAAGAGCAATAGACCTCTTTTCAGCTGTCATTGCTGATAACATTTTATGCACAAGTTTATTCAAGCTCAAATAGAGATGCAGCCTGTCAATAAAGAAGCCCTGGCAGATTAGGCATTGAGTATATTAAAGCTAACGGTACTAATGTGACTGCACAGCCTAATCTGACATTTTAAAACTGTGACAAAATGAACCCTTGAAGTTCTCACCGATCGTCTCAGCGCGGCACGTTCGCTGCTGGGCTTTATGGAGTGGAAACCAGAGTACCTGTGCAAGAAATGAGACGGGCTGGAAACTACAGAAAGGTCGGCACAGCCTTGGTTCCCAGGAAACAGAGCGGATGTCTTCCTCCAGCTCTTATCTCCTCTGCTCTGCCGCTCCCTTCCAGAAAAGTGGGTAGGGCAACAAATAATGGCTCTAAATTGCCGCAGAGGTGACACAGATTACACGTAAGAAAAAGCACTGGAGGGCAGGCAGGGTTCAGCACTGAGGAGATTGCTGGAGAGGCGTCACACCTCCGTCATTACAGAGCTGTGAGAAGGGTACGGAAACATCTACCAGGATCCAGGAGGGGCGGCTGATTTTGCTTGGGAAACCCAACACTGTTTTCTGCCATTCACGTTCTCATTCTCAGTAACAGCCATGGCTTTCTACTGCCAGCAGAAAGGGGGTGTGAGTGTGCTGGGAAACTGTTTGGGCCAAAAATAGTCGATTGAAATCAATAGTGAGTTGTGGCTTTACAGCAGATGGCCTGGTTACACTCCCCTTTCCCCCTTCCTACTCTCACTAGAGGTTTCAGCAGCTGTTGCTGAACTTTTGAGGGATGCAAAATGAGAAGAAAGTCTTTCCCACAACTGGGAAAGTGGTGCATCCAGAAATTTGAATCTATCCTTTGCAGCTGGCAAATATTCACATGGACAACCGGATCTTCGAGAAAGACAGTCTGTTCCTGGCAATCTGTACATTACAACTGTGGTGTCTCCGTGCTGTTCTTGGTGACAAAACACAAGCCTCCACAGTTTGATAGTTCTAGCTAAAATCCAAGTCCATATGCGATGCCTCCTTCCTGGGGAGGGAAGGGGAAGACGAAGGGCTGCTGAGAGCCTGGGCAGTGAGAGTGGCTTTGTGAGCAGGGGGCTATACCTCCCTGCTCCAGAGGGGCAAAAATGCTTGACAGTGTTAATATAATCTTTACAAAGGTGAAAGGCAGCTCAAAGACAGTAATTGAAAGAGGAAAGAAATGCATCACCCAGCTATGTTTTGCTTGAGCCAGAAACAAGGACAAAAGAAGGGCCAAACCCTCTCTTTAAGGGTATCTAGGAGAGTTAACGTGGAATCTTTACCTTTAAAAATAAGCAAAAACCTTTGGCATTTGGCTAGGTCCCATCTAACACAGTGCTCACATGGAAACCTGGAAACACATGAAGGGCCACACATCCAGTACCTGTTGCTGTGCCTCTAGACAAGACTTTGTCTCTCTGGCTGCTTTGAAGCTTTGGGATTACAAGACTGAAGAATAAGTCCTCAACTTATTGACGCTTTAAAAATATTTGTGTTTTCAATAGTAACTATTAATGTGGTGAAATGGGGTGTTTGGTTTCTGAAGCGACTCTCTGCGTGTTTCTCTGGTTATTCACTGTCTGTATTCTAGGGAAAAAATACTTTGAAATATAATGACAATGTCTCTCAGAAAATAATGAGTTCCTTCCAGTTAGCTGTTGAATTGTTTACTGCCATAGCTGAATAATAACAGCACATCAAAGATGACTGCTGTAATTAAAAGATTTGTGAACATAGGTTAACAAATTAGTGCATCATAATGTGCAATTGTCTAATTAGGACAAAAATGCTAGTTTTACGTAAAAGACCAATAAGAAGAAATTATAAGGGAGAAAATAAGATCGGCAACAGCAATGATACTGCAGATCATTGGCAAAGATGCTATCTGTAACTTTTTTGTGATATCAGTAAGCTGTCAGGGGTATAGGCATTTTTGTGGATTAATTTACAGACAAATTCAGTCTGCCATATGAATCCCATGAGCTGGTTGAGGACTCCCATGAAAAGACTCTAAATTTGTTATTAAATGTTTTAAAGCCTTTTTAATACTTTTAGCATGCAGGAGACCTGTGAGCAGAGGTGCTGTGCCTGCAAGGTGTGACAGAAGGAGATGTAGGGCATTCCCAGTGTCACTGGTGGGCATTGAGGCAGAGTGGGAGAAATCCTGTGGTGCGGTCAAAGCTAAATGTTATAAGTAACGAAAGGTGGTTTGTTCATTAAACACAGACAATTGTCCTGAGTAACTAAAGGTGATTTGTTCATTAAGCACAGACAATGGCTGTAGTAGTCTTGGGTGTTGTAAGTTCTGTTTGCTTAGCAAGAAGAGGCACCAGCGGCCTGCTGGTGCAGATACAGATAACCTAAAGTTTTTTTTAAGTCTTACTTGCTTATCAGAGAAAGCACAAACCGAATGCTAGCGCAAATAGAAATTCCCCAGAAGACAGTGAGGAAGACTCCAAGCCTTCAGCCCAGCGACCCCCAAAGAGGCAAATCACGACCACCTAGCAACTGCCAGCGCAGGCGCACATCACAACGCAGAGGATACCAGCCGACCAGAGATAAGAACCAGAAACTGTATAAATAAAGGAGTACTTCCCCGTTTTAGGCGCGAGCCTTTGGCGGAGCACTGTCTCCCCGGCCGCCCAGCGCTGTTTTGCTCTTTTATCGCTTGCTAATTCGTTTACTAATAAATTCTATTTTTATATATACAAATTGGCTCCCCCAATTTGTCACAGCGTCTATAACACTAAAGACAAAAGTCCTCTTGAGTTTAGTGGGTTGAAAATTTCACTTCACTTGGAGAGATGAAGGTCAGTGTTTCCCTGCTCTGAGGGACACATGGCAGAATGAGTTTGGCTTTGATTCAAGCATCAGGAGGAACTCCCATGGTTTCAGGAGAGTGCAGTGCAGAGATGCTGAGCTCTCCAGACAACCTACTCTCCCATCGACAGGGATATTACTGAGTGCTGAGCCTCCTAAGGATCTGCCTTAACATGAGGTGAACCTCTGGGAATCAGCTCCATGTGCAGGGGCTGGGCTCAAAGCCAATGCCTTTGTTCCTCTGTCCTCTGTGCACTTTGCTGTTGATCCATTAGGGAATGTGTGGCAGAGCACAGAGTAAGAGTCAGATGCTGAGCACTCCTGTTTGGTGCTTTCACCCAAACCAGACAGAGCCCCTGCACAATCCCCGAGGCACAGTTAAGGGCTCTACAGCCCGGTGTACACACAGGGGAGGATAAAACAGGTCCAGGCTCAGAGATGCACAGCCACACAGGGCTCCTCACCCCAGTCAGGGAGATGCAGAACTGCAAATCACTGAGCATGCAAAGAAACGTGTGCTCTCATCCAAGACCAAATGCTTTCAAGTGGCTTGATAAAAGGCATGAGGACAAAAAACCTGGAGTGGTAGCTGCCCCAGGTGGATCTCAGGAGCAACTTGAGTCACACTGGAGGGAAAAGATGCACATGGTTAGAAGAGTGACTGTCATTTATCATCTTTATTCCCAGTAATGATGCTGCAAGCCTCCACTCTGTCTTCAGAAAGAGCACACGGCCAACTTTTGCTTGACTTAATAGCAGGGCTTGAACATGCAATCTCCTGCATTACAGCTCCTATCTAATGTACCAGATGAGCTTCATTAGCTGGTGGCTGCAGCCGCTGCCTCCCTGCACTCTGACAGCTGCTGGAGAGAGAAACATGACAAACACTCGGGCAGTGCCCGACCTTGACTGCGCAAGCAGAACACTTCACCTCCTTGGGGTTCAGCTGTCTGGGTAACTCAGAAATCAGAGCATGGCTCAACCCCCCGTGAAACTGCTTCAAACACGGCTGTTTCTGGTGCTCCCTCTCCCTGCTCCAGGCTCTGAAGGAGCCCATTCTGCAGGATGGGGTTGAACACCTTCACCTGCGAGCATGAGCAAGCCCAGCATCAGGGTCTCTGCAGAAGGCCCTGCAGCTGCTCTGAGTGTCTGTCAGAGCAACAACCATCCTTCGTGGGTGTTTTCAAGTAAGTTTATCTTGAAGCCAGTAAGGTTAGAAAACACACATATTGATAATCAAGGATTCTGTAAGTGTTTCGTTTATGTCTCTTTGTATTTATATTTACATATGTATGAGCTGTAGTACATTTTGTTATGCTTTGAGAAACCCAGTTTTCAATTGCTGGTGGGGTATTCCCTCAAAGCTATTTTTAAATGGAAAAACACACCTTTCTGAGAAAATGAGGACTTCTGTGAGTTTCTTCTTTCTACCAATAAAGCCCAGATGGGACAAGGACTGGAGAACATGCAAATTCATCAGAGGGCATTCAGCTTTGTGTTGTCTCAATGGGATTTTTCTGTTTCCTCTTGATTTGTGAAATAGTTGTTAATTGCTGACTAATTTTAATTTTAAATAGGCCATATTGATAGAATTAGATTCCACAAGAAAGAAAAACATAGCAATTGAACTTTGTGCAACAGTTTTGGGCAACAATTGAAACCAGAGCAATAAACACAAACTCATGAGTGTTTACATAATCAGAGCCTTAAAAAACTAACGAGCAATAATCGCTAATTACCTGACTAAACTGCGATCTGTTGGAGGAAAAAGCCCAGTGATTCATGAGATTTTTCTGCCGGTCAGCTTCGCACATGAAGCCTGGTGTCTTCTGTATTAAAGCTCAGGCTCCCTCGTGCCCAAATGAATCACTGCTTTTTCTGCTGCGCCTCTGAACCCGCACCCTCCTGCTGCAGCGTCTGCCTGCAGAGAGCACAGCAAGGTGCTGGGTCACAGACATTGCATCTACCAAGGGGAATACTCAGTGTTGTTTACAGATACCTCTGTCTTAACTCAGTGGAATAATGTTTGTTTATGTCCTGTCCGAGATGTAGAGTTACAGCCTTTGTGAATTGATTGTGATTTGGGAGTAATCAAGGAAATTTGTAAAATAAGGCAATGTTGTGACTAACTGGTTTTTGTTGGGGTATTTTTTGGTCATATGGGCCAATTAAAGGTGACTTATCCTTTTTTTCCATCTCAGTTTTTAGAATGTTTCAGGTAAATTTCTGAGGAAGGCACATTGGAGAATATAGTACATATTTTGTCACAAATCAACTTCCTGTTGAGAGACTGCCTAAACAACAAAAAGACTGACAGAATAGGATTCAAACAAGTCTCTGTAAGCACACATGTAGCCTTGGAAAGGGTCCTACTTTGTAAAAATCCTGTAATAAATTAGAGAAGATGCAGACACATAAACAACACAAAGCCCTTCAGTTTGTGTCACTATGTGGTTTATATAACCTTTACTATAAGCAACAGGATCCCCAAATCCTTGACCATGCTTCCAGATAAGCAAGCAGATGTTTGAAAACATGGGCTAACTAAGCACTCTCAATGAACTAAAGTTATGCAAGTTCTATGAAAATTAGTGCAGTATAAAGGAGACAGACCCTATTATAGGTCACTCCTAATGGATATTGGGAAATCCAGGTGGAAAAGAACTGTTGGAAATCATATTTCATTAGTTCTACTGCTCAGGCTTCTGGGTTTTCTATATAGGTCAAAGCTTTTCATAATCGAGAAGCTGAGCCTTAACTGTTTCTTTAGACTGGACCTGAAAAGGGGTGGAGGTGGGGTTGCTCTCAGACCAAGACCCTTCTCAGTTCAGGGGCAACTCAGCACAGAAATCTCTGCCTCAAAGTGTGACCTGGTTTCCAGAGGGTTTGTGAGCCCATATGTTTGGATGGATGCTCAGTATTTCTGGTGCCTTTCAATTTCTAAATACGGACTTGGGAAGCCTAATTTTAACCATGCACTTTTGGAAAGTGTTGGCAATAGTTTAAAGAGACTGTGCAGCCCAGCACGCTGTGCTGCAGCAGATTGCTCAGAGTGATTTATATATTCCTGGTGCTCACTGTCTCTGATGCCTTTTCAGTGCCTTACAGCTGTTGCATTTATGCAGCACTCTTTATCTTGACCTTAGCCCTTGGATTTCTCAGCTATTCTACTCTCTTAACATCTGGGCATGAAAGGTCACTAATTTACCTTATGTTTCCCCGCTGTGGGTGCCATTGGGTTGAGTGGGTACACTTTGAAAAATAACACTCTGTTGGTGGGCTGCCTTTGCAAAGGCTTTGTCCCCTCGGCATCCTTGTGTTACCTTCTCCCACTGCAGCAGCTCTAAGTCATCAAACATCTGCCCTCGAGAGCATTGGAGTGTACTTGTTGGATCCTTATGTGTTCAAGCAGCACACCAGGTATCCAGTGTGCTGATATTAAATTGCTTTTGCAGCTTGCTTGGAGATTAAGGAAGGGAGCTTTATTTGTACTAACACCCTTTTAATGCATCTCAAAAGACCATAATAAACATCTCCTGGACTGTAAAAAGAAAATGTATATCTAGAGGTTGTGGCAAATTATGAAATGCTGGCATACCTAATAAGAATTCTATCTCAATGGGTTAACATTTAGTGAAATGTTAGATGATGGGAAAGCAGACCTGGCTTCACTTCAATCCCAGGTCACTGATGTCACTTGGGGAAATTATGAGAACTTCCATTAACTTTGTACTGGCAGACCTCCCAATCTATTTCACATCTATAAGTTTTTAGCACCCCGTGAGCAATACAAAGTGTCATTTCTCACATCCCAGAGCCAGGCAATATTGCAGAGCCTCTCTGCATACAGGAGGCTCCTTCAGAAATTAACAGGTCAGATCTCTCATTGATTTTAATAAAGAGCTGTTTGTGGCAAATTTTTTCATTATAGAAACTGATGACTGCTTTGGGTTTCCTGTCAAAGCCAGCACAGCAGGACAGAGCTTTAAAACATGGGAAAAGAGTGCAAGAATGTTAAATCAAACAGATTTTGGACATCTAGGGCCAAATTCAGACTGAGTTTTGAAGTCGCTAAGATGGGTTCACCACACAATCCCTGCCTCAGACAGAACAAAGTTAGTGGCAGTGCTTTGGGAGGGGAACACTCACAGAACTTTTAAAATATTATCTCAGATGCACTCTTTTCCCTGCTTTCCCCATAAAACCCCTTTTTCCTCCTGCCGGTTCCCCTTTACAAACTTGCTGACAGACGACTTGTTTTGGAACTCGAATCAGTTGGTCTGGAAAGGACTTTCCATTAAAGCCTAAGAATTGGAGCAGACTTAAAAGCGCCTGGTAGTATTTTCAGAAAGGAGGTATTTGGCAAGTCTTTAATGTCATGCTTGCCTGAAACTGCTCTCCTCTTTAATTAACTCTGTAAAAATCCTCTGGTTACTCCATTTTATTTGCTTAAACCACTACAGAAAAATAAATGCATACAAAACCGATTAATAAATCCATAGAAATGTGCTCTTGTTTACTGCGATGCAGTGGAGCACCAAGTTCCCAGTACATAATTCAAGCCTCTGGCAATAAAAGCATTTGTGAAAGTCCCCTGTTTTGACACAAACATAAAGGTGGAGTATCCTTGGAGTCAAGCACAGACTGCGGTTTTCTTCTCGAGCAAGCCTTGAGGTGGGTATTAATAATTGAAGTTCAAAGCAGTGTCCAGGATTTCTCAGGCTCCCGGCACACGCAGCCTCCTGGGATGTGTGTGCTACAGAGCCTGACCCGTGACTGCTGCGCTGGGAATACACGTCCCAACAGCCCGAGGTGGGAAGCTGCAGCTGAGCTTTTAACTCCGGAGTCCCCAGTGCTCCAGAAAAAATGGTTACAGCCAAACACAAGGCGATGACGGTGACCGTGACAGTGAATCATTACGGGCAGGTTTTCACCCCTAAGTCTCAATAAGCGAGTGATCCATGACGGCATCAGTCGTGTTTAAACGTGACTCGGGGCTCGTGCCGAGCGATGCCAAAGGACTGCCCAGATAAACCCTGTCCTGCCGTGGCCGGGGAGCAGAGCTGGGCACCCCCAGCCCTCCCACGCCCTTCTGGAGGCCCACAGCGAGAAACGGGGGGAATATTTCTTTAGCTCGCCAAATTGATGTCCTGACATTTAGCTTTAAGTATCTTCTATTTCCCTCAGTATCTGACCTTTCCCTTTCTCATATGGCTATTGCTCTGTTCTGCAAGCAGGAAAAGCAACACGCGGCCATTATCAGGCTCATCTCGCCAGTCCCGGCCATTAGTGTTCATCATCCCCTGCTCCAGTCCCCGCTCCCGGTCCAGCATTCCTTCCAGCATCCCCAGCAGCATCCGCAGCATCCCGCACACGCCGGGCGCCAATGCGGGGCCATCAGCGATGAGCCAGCAACGCCCCCATAAAGGGCCGCTCCTTTCCAGCTGCCAGTGTGTGTCCCTCTCTCCAGCAGCGCCAAAGCAGCCGGGATTGAAACAGGAGGCCGAGCGCCGTAGATCATCTCGCTGTAATTTCCCCCAGGAGTGATGTGATGGCTGCAGCGAGATGCTCTGGCTGGTGGCACATTACCACTGCCAGGGGCTCCCATCTCCCGGAACACACCCAAAGTGCTGGCCACTCATCCAGCGGGGCACGCAGGGGATGCTCAGCAGCCCGACAGGCACAGGGGCAGCCGGGGCAGCACTGCCACGGTGGAAAAAATGGACAGAAAACGGAGAGGGGGAGGGAAAGGAGGAGATAAAAATTGCTAAGCTGAAGGTAGCAGATAAGTGGGGCGATAAGGAGGGGAAGGAAGTTGAATCTAAGCACAGAAAGGCACGTACCAGGAATGCAAATGAGAGGCTGGACTGGATAGGAAACCAGCAGGGCTTTATCTGGAGATTGATAAAAGAGAGATTAAAACAAAAGTTGAAAAGTAAATGCGTGTTATAGAAAAATAGGGAGCTGTAGGGAGAGAAGACGTACTGACTTCACCCTCAGCAATGTGAGTTTTTGTGGAACACTACTGGGTTATGGACAGCTTTGGCCTTGAGAGAATGTGCCTGTAGGCCTGAGAAAGAAGTAGAAAACACCACCTGTGTCCTTGAGCCAAGCCTGGGAAAGCTGAAGAAGGAAAAAAACAACTGTGGAAAACAAGAGTATGTTTTGGGACTTGCCAGCATGAGGAGAGATGTCGACTACCTATCAGGAGATAGTCTGGGACTGATGTTCAAGTGTGCTTGGCAATGACATGTAGTTTGTGTGTGTGTGTGCAGTAGAAAAATAGTATAAAAAGATAAGTTTGTAGTTAATAAAATGGCTTTTGCTCTTGCTTGAACAAGCCTGATTCTGCACCATTTTTGGCTGTTGCAAGTTTTCCATGTTGTCTTGGCCAAGAGAAGGAGGAGGGAAGATGGGGGGTTGTAACAGGGTTGGAAATGACAAAGAAGAATGGGTGTAAGGGCAGCGATGGAAACCAGGCGAGGACACCACTGTTGGAAAGCAAAGGCAATTTTGTCTTGCAACTGTGAGCTCACTCAAGCTTGACAGAGAAAGAAGAGGAAAAACACTTTCCTGCTATAAAAATGCATGTGCACATGAATCACGCAGCAAACTCCCTGGTGTGGCTCGGGGTGCCCAGGCTCGGCACCCAGCCTTCCTGCAGGCTCCTTGCTGAGCTTGGGCTCATTGTTTCTGCCCCGCCAAACCGCGGGTGATGGCGCTGCAGTCCCAGCCTTTGCCTCTCTGACCTTCGGGGATGCTCCTCTCCTGGAGCTGTGCTGCTGCATCTCTATATAACGTGCAAATATTCCCCCTCTGTTGACATTGTTATGAACATGGTTAATACTGGAGATGCCAGTGGTGCTTTGTGTAAGTCTGGCCCCGGTCCAGTGAAGATAAGATGGCTTTTGCACTTTTAAATATAATTTTGCCGCTGCGTAACGTGTCACAAATGTGAAGCTTTTGTGGGAGATGAGGTAATGAACTAATGTGGGAGCTAATGAAGGTCATCTTGAGAGAGCAGTAATAAGAATAATGCCTACTGCTGGGAGACTTCTCACTGGGAGCCCTCAGACTTCAGCACTTTCCAGTCTAAATAAGATGTATACTTCCCTGACCTTGTCTTCTCCAATGTAAACGCAGAGCAGGATGTACTTAGAATAAAGATAAATAAGGCCTTACCCAAATAAAACACTAGTCTGCAGAAACAAATCTCCTCCAAGGAAGAGAGGGAATGGAAGCAGAAACTGATGCTACTCTACTGGAAAACCCCTATATTCTATAGAGATGAGGGAATATAATATGCCATGCAGAGTGCAGTAGTAGTAAATGCAACTTCAGTTTCAAGATGCTGTTGCAAAATCTTGTGAGTTTTACTAATTAAGTTATGGAAGAAATAGCATGTAATTTCTCTACCTGAACTTTGTTTTTAAAGATACTGTGGGTTCAACAAAGCAAAGTGCAAGATCCTATGCCTGGGTCAGGCCAATCCCAGACACAGCTACAGGCTGGGCAGAGAGGTGACTGTGAGCAGCCCTGTGGAGAAAGACTTAGGGGTGATGGTTGAGGAAAAACTCACCATGAGCCAGCAGTGATAACTCACAGCCCAGAAAGCCACTGGAATCCTGGGCTGCACCCAAAGGAGCGGGGCCAGCAGTTGAGGGAGGGGAGTCTCTCCTTCTCCTCTTGAGATACCCCACCTGGAGCACTGGGCACAGTTCTGGTGTCCCCAGCATGAGAAGGACATGGAACTGTTGGAGCAAGTCCAGAGGAGGCCATGAAGTTGATAAGATGACTGAAGCACCTCCCCTGTGGAGACAGGCTGAGAAAGTTGGGGCTGTTCAGCCTGGAAAAGAGAAGGTTGTGTGGAGACCTCACATCAACTTTCCAGTGTCTGAAGAGACCTGCAGTAATGGGTTCAAACTGAGAGAGGGTAAATTTAGGTTAGATATTATGAAGAAATTTTTTACTGTGAGGGTGTTGAGACACGGGCACAGGTTACCCAGGGAAGCTGTGGATGCTCCAACCCTGGAAGTGCTCAAAGCCCTTTTGGAAAAGGCCTTGAGCAGCCTGGTCTAATGGGAGGTGTCTCTGCCCATGGCAGGGAGTTGAAACTATATGAGCTTTAAGGTCCCTTCAAGTCTAAATTCCATGATTCTCCTCTCAGCCAGCACAGCAGAAGGAGGTCAGTGAGCTCCTCCGACCTGTCCTGTGCAGCACAGCCCTGGGGTTAGGGCTCCCAGCACGGGGCTGGAGGAAGGAGCACGTCTGAGTCCCATGTTTTCAACACCATGTCCTAGTGAGGAAGCTGAGAGGCAGCCAGGAACTGGGGGAAGCAGGGGGGAATGATTTGTATTACAAATAATGACCTGAAAAGGGGTGGAGGAGCCCTGTCAAAATGTAAATGTGCATTTTGCATAATTGGGCAGACAGGATTAAAGCAGCAGAGAGAAGGATAAGGATTAGGTGGAGGGACAGAGAAGGGAAATGAGAGCAGTACAGAGAGAAAACTCTGCACGTAGATAGAAGATTTCAGATAAGCAAGAGCAAAGGGTGAGGTTGGAATACTCAAAGGTAGGGAAAGGAAAGGGAGCTGAGGGGAGTGCTGGTGTGTGTTACTAATCCAGGCTGTGTCTCAGCTAGCTAGGAAGTGTGCAAATTAATTTTAAAAGGAGCTTGAAATCAAAGGGGAGTGTCAGCTGGGCATTAAACATCCCCTTTAGTGGTGACCCTGAGAGCCTGGACCACCAGTACCTAACAACCAAACACAACACTCCTGAACGCTTCCTTCAAATCTCATCCATAATTAATTTTGCTTTTGATGAATGGGTCATTCTCCATCAGGATATTTGTCAGCTGTCAAAATCACCCAAGTGGTGGCCTCTGACAGCCTTCTTGCTGTCTCTTGCCCTGGGGCAAGCATGGCAGTGGTGGTTGCTGACTGTCTGCTCAGCTTTTCACAGAAGCTGTGCTTGATGTGCCTGGTTGGACCCAGCAAGGGCTCAGGTGCTTACGCTGCTCAGCAGTGACCAACATTCCAAGCACCCAATCAGCCAATCTCCCCTTGCTGCTGAAATTCCTCTGCAAGTCATGCCAGGCTAAGGAGCCTTCCAGCACTCTGTGCAAACCACCCTGCAGCCCTTCTCTTTATCCACTCCTAAAGCTCACACAGACTTGCTTCCCTCTGCCTTGTTTGTACAGAGAGGATGGTTGTGGCCAAGCCAAGTTCAGAGCCATGTTCTACACAAAGCCATATGCAGAGGCAAAAATGTAATACTTCTTTTAAGACTTGTTTTGTGTGAATGCCTGAGGGCAGGAATTGCATTGTACTTGCTACTGTGCAAATGTAAAACATAAAGTGTGTTTGCTGCCCTGGAAAGCTTGTGTCTGATGAGAAAGTGAGGGAGTGTATGCAGGCAGGGGAGCGTGAAGAATGAGACAGGATGGGGCTGTGATATGGCAGCCTGCTGGAGGTACCTCCTGCTTCCCTGCAAGGGCAGTCTCTGTTAGATTCTGGACACTGGAATGGAGACACATGCTGCTTTATTAACATGTTGTGGAATATGAATATTGCTTTATTGCCTTTATTGCCAGAACATCATTTGCTCAGATGACACTCACAGAGATGTGGGAACATGAAAAGATAGTGGTGGATATTGGTGTTCAGAGAGAGTTTGGTTTGCTTGTGCATCGGGCTGAAAATGCAGTCACTTAAATGCGTCCCTGGTTGGTCTGTTTCTTAACACTCTAAACTAGGATTCAGCAAAAATAAAACCTGCTGCATGACAGGTCTTTAACAGTAATGGGAGGAGAAGATGGGTGAGGGAACCTCTTTTGAAAAAGGTACAGATCTGTTCTGTTTTTACTAGAAGTGTTATGGCATCCTCACTGAGAGCTGAGAGTAAAGTCACGGAGCAAAACCTTCCAGGTGGGACGTGGGCACAGTTTGTCCTTAGTTTCAGTGCTTCACCTGGCTGACTGCAGCTCCCAGAGTCTGACTTGGTCCTACCGCCTGGGGTTTCTGTCCCCAGACTTTTCTCCTGGGCCCAGTAATTCAGCCAAACCACTTATATGTTAATTCTTCAGCTGGGTATCTCAAGAAATGCTCTTATTCAGCATTCTCAGTGTATCAGAAAGGAGAATCTGGGTGAAAGTTTAAAACAGCAAAATGTGAGTTCAGCCACAGAAGTGAAATTAAGTGTTAACAAAAACCACCACCACAAAACTTTACACACCCAGACTATAAATCTCTTCCTATCGCAGTTACTCAAGTCTCTTATTTTATGTAGTGTCACATTTAACTTACTCTCCAGCTATCACAGAATGTTTCAGACACAGGAGGAACTGAACTCTTAATAAAGCAGTAATAATAAAAAAAAAAACAGACAGGCCTTCATCAACCCCTGGTGAGAAGTAGAGCTTGAGGGGGAGGGAAGGGAGATTAGAGTAGAGAAAGAGGAGAAGAGGAGAAAACACAACCCTGTTCAACTTGGTCATTCTTTATGGACCACTTGCTTTTTGCCTTATTCTTTCTCTGTTTTACCTCCAGGCAAGCTGTATGGCCAGTTAAGTAAAGCAAGTAGAGAGCTTGATGTTGCAGATCTATAAATCTGAAAAAGCTGGTATCCCTGAATTTTATGTCATTTTCTTACTCAGGATTCTTCAAAGCATATCATCTCACTCAATTTTGAAAATAGTGTCTTCTGTCACAATTTAATTAATCTTGTACTCCCAGGGTTTGTAACTAAAATGTACACTACTGTGCTTGTAAATTATTTTGGAGGTTATTATACTGCCACTGTATCTTGATTTATACATCATAATTGCTTATGACACAAATAAAAGTCCACTCTTGGCTTTCCCTAAATTTTGGTTGCTCCAAGGTTCATCATTTTCCCTGCAATGTTGTTCATTTATCTCCATTGTTATAGCACTCCAAAGCTCTGGAAAGATCAGGTTGGCTCCTCAAAAGAGAGGCAGTGACAGTCATCCCAGTGTCTCCCACACACTGACAAAAAGGAGTGTTCTACTAGATTCTTACTAGTGAGGTTTCCTGTTTTTAATTCAAGATAAAGTTGGGCAGAACAATATTTTATTCTCTGGAGAAAAACGATAAATCAGTCAATAAATCATCTTGTCACAACTTCGTTATTGTACAATCTTAGTCTGGCTAAGCTACCAAAACTGGAGCTGTGTTTACTCCTCACTGATGGAGAACCACTCCTAGGAAAAAAAAAGGTTCCTTCCATGGAAAGCAATGTCTGAAGTGTTTCTGGAAGAGCTTCCTGGCAAAATGAAACATCTGACACTGCCTACGAGGGTTTAAATAGTGCAAATGAAAAAAACCCAAAACCGTAATAATTCATGTTGTTTGACTCAAACCTCTTCATCTTTGTAATACAGATCTTCAGCATCTTTTGCAGCTCCACACTGTAGCCTGGGATGCCCACAGTGCTCACAACAGCTATTAACTCTCATTTGTATGGTGAGCCAGCAAATCCTCCCCAAACTTTCCACTTATTCTGTGAACAAAGAATTAATTTTCTGAGACTCAGCCTAGGTAAATTAATTTCATATCCATTTCAAAAATCAGTCTTTAAAAAAAAAATGGATTTTCAGTAATTACAGAGAGAGAGATTTCATACTCTCAAAACTGTGAAGTCCAAATTTTCTAAAATCAAGGCAAGAGCCAGCAAAATTACAGGGCTGATTTATGAAAACTGTGTTGAACAACTCATTGTGAAAGGATGTGATTCATATAGTACAGACTATAGACTTGTAAAACTACTTTTCAAAATGCTGAAGGCTAATGTCTTTTTTTCTATTATTATTTAATAGCCAAGATTACTGAACTTGTCTTCAGCTGCTGTCACTCTAGAAATACTAGAGCTGGACAACAAAGATTTGAGGTGAGAGCCAATCATATCCTGCTCTACAAAGCCAAGATCTCATTGAAACTGGGTGTTTCTTTTTCAGTTGAAACTATTAGAATGACGAAATTCAGCTGTTTAAGAAAAGTAACAAATTATTATTATAAAACAACCAAAGCCAGAGTGGATAAGAACTCACGTTCCTCCTGAAGTCATGGCAGTAAAAGAAATACATTGGCCCCTCACAGTCTTTTGTCCTGAGCAAAGAAGTGCTCTGTGATTCTTGTGCCAGAGATCCCTGCAGCGAGAGCATTCATGGAATCACAGAATCATTGAGGGTTTGAAAAGACCTCCAAGATCATTGAGTCCAGGTTCTCACTGGTCTCCACATTGTCAGCTAGACCAGAGCACTGATGCCACATCCAGTTGTTCCTTGACCATCTGTGTTCTAGTCCTGCCCACACCTATTCATTCTCTGAGAACTTTGCTTCTGATTAATCACATAGATTCAAATATTGAAACTCCTGGGAGTGTTCAAGGCCAGGGTGGATGGGACTTGATAATGGAAGGTGTCCCTGACCATGGGTTGGAACAAGATGCTCTGTAAGGTCCCTCCCAACGCAACCCAGTCTGTGACTCATTGAAATGGGGCTTCTCCTGGCAGTAAAGTTAAACAGATGTAGAATTGCTTTTACTATAATGCAGTTTGTAAATGCTTGGTACTACACACCATGCAGCACACAGCAGTTTCTCAAATGCCACCCTGAGTGGAGGAGGAGGTACATTTTCCCCCTCCAAGCTACAGCTCTGTGTACAAACTCTGCTAAAGGAGAAGCACAAACACCATTTAGCCCCTTGGGAGGCAGAGGAGCCCTTCTGGGCTGGAATGTGTTCCAGTGGCTGAGGGCAAGACAGGGCACAGAAGTGTGGGCAGAGTCCCACAGCCACAGAGATGCTGTGCCTGGAGCTGACGTTGCTGGCAAAGCATCTGGAGAGCAGCTCGTAGCCTGTTGCATGGAAGGGCCTGTGCAAGCCCAGCTGCTCTGTGTTAAACCCAAGGCCTGAACACAGCTGCACCCTCTCTTTTCTGAGCTCTACCCATGAATATTGCATCCATTTGAAATCCTGAGCCCAGTGACAATCATATTTCACACTCCTGCATTTGTACTTCCCTTTATGTTAATATGTTGATAATAAATAAGGGAATAAGACTTTCTGCTTAACATTTCTTCAGCAATGCTATAAATATGGCTGTAATCTCTGAGCCTGTGAACTTGCTTAAAGACCCGAGGAGATATCAATGGAACCCCTGTGCTCTACTTTTCTATTTGATTAATTTAGTTGAAAAGGGGTCCCAACATTTAGCTGTCAGAGCACCATTAGTGTGACCCAAGTGAAAACAAAAGAAGACAAGTCTTGGTGGGAGTTCTGTGAAGCTGATAAGATATTGAGACTCCATATGTTTAAGCATGGAGACAAATGCATGTATTAAATAGCAATGCAGAAAGAAAAGAAGCCAAATCACTGAAATCTGTGTGTGAAATGTGAAAAACAGAAAGGAAAATTGCAAAATCAATACCAAGGGAAATGAAAAGAGAATTGAGGATAAACCAAAAGCAGATAGAAAACAAGAAGAAAAAACCCCTTCCAACAGTCAACAAATTGAGACCTTGACAAGATAAGGTTGTCAGGTTTGTGAGTCGTGTTCTGATTTTACAGGTGGCTGAAGTAATAAAGCCCTACTAATTTAGGATGTTCAGAAAAGGTATTTCCTACTGGAACTGTGTCTAGCATTTCCAGATTCTGGTTTGCTGTGGCATTTCCCAGAGAAATTTTGTGCATGTAATACCAGCCATTGGTTTATGGTGAGGCCCTGGCACAGGTTGTGGCTGTCCCATCCCTGGGAGTGTCCAAGGCCAGGCTGGACGGGGCTTGGAGCAACCTGGGCTGGTGGGAGGTGTCCCTGCCCATGGCAGCAGGTGGGACAAGACAAGCTTTAATGTCCTTTCCAACCCAAACCATTGTGTGATTCTATGAGTGTGTAATGGCTGCACTCAGTGATCCTGAAGGTCACCAGCCTGAGTGGTTCTGTGATTCTGTGGTGCCACAGGACTGGGACAGCTCTTCAGCAGCTCTGTGAAAGGAACCTTCGAAGGCTGGTCCTTGGTTGACCTACTACTCTAAATTTCTAAGGTGTGCTGTAAAAGTCTATACACCATTTTTACACTATTTGATGGTCCACATTTTTTTATTATGATGGTATCGCTGCTTTTATTTGGTTTGGGACAGACTACAGAAGTAATGGCCCCATGGAAGAACCACTGTCTTCATGGTGCCCAGCAGTGAGAACACAAGGATTACACCAACCTCAAGGGGTTCATGATCCCACCTGTTTGGTGCTGGAGAGATCTGACCAAACCTTACACCTGGAACTTGCTGTTTTCCTTTATTACCTCAACCATGCCCTTACAAGCAATAATCCTCCCTTATCCAATTTTCCTCCCTTGGCCCCTTCAATTATCTCTGGCAGTTGCTTTTTAACTAGATATTTTTTTTTCTGAGAAATTACAAATAAATTTCATTTTGGGAAAAAAAAAAAGTTGCATTGGAAAGTGGAAGAGTAATTATAGCAAGTGGCATGGAGGACAGAGGAAAATGTCAAATCAAGGGATTAAGTTTTAAGTGGCAAGAACACTGACAAGAAAAGGAGATGAAAATAAGGTAAAAAAAAAAAAAAAAGCTCCTGCCCCAACACACTCTTCCTTCAATGAACCCTGATGCTGTTTGTTTATTTAATTATTTGGTGTTTTGTCTCGTTTGACAGTATGTTACACTCCTGGAAGTTTTATGGCTGGAAGGTCTCTGCCTGAAAAGAGGCAGGAACAATGCAAAGACAGAGTGGTGAACTGGATATGCAGGAGAAAATGACTAGGGGAGGTGATGCTCAAAGATGATATTTTACACTGGCCTTGGTGATCTGGATGCCTATTAACATTCCCATTGATTGTACCCAAATTCTCTGGCCGACTCTGGCCCTCTCCATCCCCCGAAGGTGCGGTGCCTGAGGCAGCACGTCCTCAGCCCCCCCCAGCCCTGGCTCGCCACTGCTGTTTGTGAGTGGCACCAAGGCACTTTGCAAGCAGGGAAATTAATTCCATCCCTGTTTCCATGGACCATCTGAGAGAAGAACAAATGACCAGAGTAATTTGCACACAGCTATTCATGATGAATGCCAGAACCAGAGTCAGAAAACGGATCACAAATCTCCTGATGTCGCTCTTCACCTGATCCTACAGTCCTGCTACAAATTAAAGGCAAAGAGAATCTTGCAACTGAATTCAGGAGGAGCAGACCCAAGATTTTCATAAGGATTCAGGGAACAAAGGGAAAGGTTATCCCCTGGAAAACACTGAGTGCTGTCAGCATGAGATTCCTGCACTGTGCAGTGTTCCATCCCAGAATTAGGAAGAGAGTGACCAGGACTGGATTTAAAGTCTATTAAAGCAGTGGGGATTTCTGCTTTGACTTCCCTGGGTTGGTCTTCAGTGCACTGAAAGAATTGCTACATAAACAAGACGTGTATGGAGATCGTGAGAATGATGAACAAGCGACAGGATATTATAGAACAGCTTCCCTACTGAAACACAGTGTCTGAACTCAGCCTTTCCTCATGAATGAATAATGAAGTGGCCATGTTTTATTAGCTTTACTTAAAATTGTCTACTACTTGAACATCCTTTTGTGCCTTTTAACACTTCTACAATTTGCTGCAGCAACGATTTCTCTTCTTTTTCGTTCTTCTCAGGACACAGGAGTTAAGCTGCTCTTGGAGCTTCAGTAATTATCTCCATTAGTGTGTATGAGGTATAATTCCATCTGTGAAATGAATACTAGGTGAATATTTAAGTCATACAACTCTTGTTACACGAACTTATGGGGTAGACACACGTTTAATTTCTAAGCTGTTGATTTATTAAGTAATGTTTTTTTAGCCCTAGCTTTGTTTACCCCATTTCTGTGGTCAGGTCTAACAGCAGAGAACAGGAGGAACACATCAGATCACAAAGGGGATTCACACATATGGTAAGTCTGGTGCTGGTAAACCAGTGTTGGACCAGCAGCTTAACCAAAAGACACATCGTTCTGTCACCACCACAGCTTTGTGTGAGCCCAACAGCTTCTTCTTCCCGAAAGAGTAGCAATTCCCTAATGATACTGGGATGTTTCTTATTTAGTCTCTGTGGGCTTTATCCAAGCGACACAGCACCTCACTGGGAGCGTTCCCTGCAGTACAATCACAATGCTTGTTGCAGCCAGAAATGATATCTGAGATAATGATGTTTTTAGTAACACTCTTAAGTTGACCAATGCTGACACAAATCACTTACCTGCAGTGGCATTTGTCCCAGCACTGTTGTGGCCCTCACTCTTTGTGGCAGAGCAGAATTTACAACAACCTGCAAAAACTGGTTAGAATTGTTATTTAAAACCAAGAAGTGTTACAGTTTTATTGTTAATATCAGGGGAAATGCTACTTGCAAGGCTGTGCTTTGATTTTTCTTCTGTCTCCTGATGCAACATGCTCACAGAAGAATTCACAACCCTCTCAAATTACTTAGTACAGCAACGACTTATTTCACAATCCATTTTGAACATAGCTGAAAAGTGTATTTAATACTGCTGCTGTACTTTCTGTCTTTTTCCATATAAAGTTAGGGCTTGATTTTATGTGTCATCCTCAGTGAGTATATATTTGCACAGCTCTGTTGACACCAATAGTGCTATATTGATTTATATTGCTTGTGGCTGCCTCATTATTACTTTTATTTTTTGTTCAAGGAGCTCAGTGTTTTTTCAAATTCATGGAAGATAAATAGGGATTGCCTTCTCAGAACAGAACATATACAGTGTCTGCTGATGGGATATTTTAAGTTGGAGCAAGTAAACAGACATTATCACGAAAGTTCTGTAAATCTTGGGGCTGCTTGAATACCATCTGCAGCATTTATCAGATCTGTATGTTGGGAACAGGCTGCCCAGGGAAGCTGTGCCTCCCCATCCCTGGAAGTGTTTTAGGCCAAGTTGGATCAGACTTGGAGCAACCTGGGCTGGTGGAAGGTGTCCCTGCCCATGGCAGGGAGTTGAACGAAATGAACTGTAAGACCCCTTCCAAAGGAAACTATTCTGTGATTTTTAAAGGTGCCTTAGATTTCCAGGTATCACTAGTTAGAGGGATTTGGTGTCCCATGACCAAGACTTCTAGTCATGGTTTATTCTTTACAAATAAACAAACTTGCTTCTGACTGAAATCTCCACTTCTCCAGAAAAAAGCATAAAGTCCAGAGGTGATGAACAAGATGCAAGAGGGCACAGGTAGAAGGGGGGAAAGATTGGCCAAAACAAGACAAACACTCAAGGAAAACGTGTCCATCCCTCTCTGGAAGGAGATGCTGCATCACTGTACAAACAGCAGCCGTACCACATCTTGCAGGACTGTGAGAAAATGCCTTCACATCTTATCTCACTCATTGCTCATGAACAGGCCCTTGGGTCTGAGTGCAGGAAGAGGAGAAAAATGGCTGGAAATATACAATATAAATCACAAAGGAAAGGATTTTACTGCCCTTTACATCTGCCAAATATGCCGAAACTGCTGAGGATGATCAAAATCCTTTGCCTGAATTTGAGGGCACTCCTGTAAAGAGGGGCTCTTCCAAGGCACTTTCACAGACCTATGACCATGTATTCACTGTTACAGAGATTACACAAGGAACCAGATAACCCTACCCTATCTACTATCACCTTTCAGACTAAATCCCTATGTGTCAGTACCCCACCCAGCCTGGACACGACTATCCTCCTCCCAGATCTCAGCACAGGTCACACTGGGCACAGGACTTCCTCAGTCCCCAAGTTCAGCACATGAAGTGTTAAAGCAAGAGAAACTGTAGATTTCTTCTTCCTCTCCTTTCAAGGACTTCCCATCAAATTTCCTTCTCCCTTTTTCTCTTGCACTGCACTGCAGATGGAAGCATCTGGATCGAAGAGAATTATCTCTTAACAACAACTTGAGTTGTAGTACATTTTCAAAGACTCAGGTTTTATTAGTCACAGAGGACCTTGCAAAAGTTTGCTTGGGATCATTTTTAACAACAAGCAATAATCCTTTCTCATCAGCCAATGAAAAGCAATCTAAGCCTCCCCCCCAACTCCTGCACAGATGTGTCTTACAGAAACACAACAATTTTGGAGAAGTAAAAGGGACGTTTTTGCCACAATGGAGGTTTTATCTACAGTAGCTGACACTAATACAGACCTAATTTCCTTCTGGAAGCTATCGCAGCACTAAGCATGCTTGAAGTTCAATTGGTGTAATGTTGTTTGGAGTGGTCAATAGTTGCATTTGATTTCACATTGTACCTTTCTGTCCTCAGATCAGCTTAATGCCAGAAGAGACCTAGTCATGCTGCAAGACCGGACTCTGCTCCTGCATGTTTCACATCAGATGACTGTTTTTATCAAATCATATTAATTAAACATATTAAATAGCAAGCCCAGAAAATTCTCTTGCCCTTTCCATCTGCAGCAGTTAAAAAATCAGGTGGATTAAAAAGCAGCATTCCCTGCAGAGTTAACTGGTTTGGCATCCAGTGTCATAGTCTGCTAACCCAGAAGTTACCCTCAGCAGTTAGTTAGTAATAAGGAAAGATAATATATAGGGAAAAAGAGGCAGAGGGTGATGGATTGATTCCAGGGATGTGATGTCCCATAATTGTCATAAAACTAGAATGAGCTGAGCACATTCAACAGCTTTAAAAATCAAGACACTCTTGTAAATGTCTAAGTGCAGATGAGGGACTTCTGGTACTCAGGTGTGCAGATTTGGACCAGTTAACCCAATTCTGCACATGAATTTCAGTAGAAAACTTCATTGTTTTCATCATTAGAATCACACTGATAAATATGAGTAAACTACAGGATATTTCCTAACCTATTTCTAACAAATAAAGATACTGTAACTGCCCTACTCTAGTGCTCGCAAAAAATAGTGGAAAGGTATGAACCTCAGAAATGTAAACTTGAGCTGTCATTAAAAATCCATTTTCATGATAAATTTAATTCACATTTCATAAAGAGCTGTGTAGTATCAATAAAAATGCTTTAATAATTGCTGTGCTGGCACACAGTACAGTGTACAACATAAAGAGAGATAAATTTTTTGTAATTTAGAAGATGTGGAACTAAACACTGTTTTTCAAAAGAAACTGTTTCTCAGGGAGAAAAATGAATGTTAGAGGAGGATGTAATTCATTAGCAATTCCACTCCACCCCTTTCTACAAAGACTGCTCTGAAATTAAAACTTTGAGAGATCAGGTTTCTAATTTATTCATAGACATAAAAGGCCAGGAAAGACCAGGATCAGGTAGTCTGACCTTCTGGATAACCCAGGCTATTAAATTTCATGCAGTTCTCCCTATATCATAACCTGTGTTGGGCTAAAATACAGTTTTTCTTAAACATTGATTTAAAAGTCTGAAAAAAGCCATTCTGTGTTTCGTTCTTGTGCTTTTTGGTGAAGGTGGGAGAGAAGGAAAAAATGTAAATTGATTGTTCACTGTGCCATACCAGCAGGACTGGCATAGCACATGACAGTGCAGTCTGAACTGGGCATCACTGAAATATGAACAGTGTTTTCTGGTAAAAAAAGGTGACCAATTTCAGGGCAGAGACATATAATACCTACTTAGCAATATGCTTCAGTGAGCACTTTTTCAAGGGAGCAAAGGGCAGATGTATGCTCCTAAATCTCTTATTCACTTTTTTAAAAATCTCATTCTCAAACTGAAAAACCACCTGAATTTTCTGAAGAAAATAACAGTTTTCTCATTTACATGTAATTGAGGTCAGAATTTCACCTTAGAAGACCAGTTCACTTTTTAGGATGTAAACTGAAGAGCTGTAATTTGCAGTTTGTGCTTTGCTTCCACGGTGAATATAATTAATTACCTCAGGCTTCTCACTTTCTCAGGAATAATTTGTTCACTGAAAGGGTGGTCGGGCTTTGGAAGGGGCTGCCCAGGGAGGTTTGGAGTGCCCATCCCTGGAAGTGTCCAAGGAACGACTGGACGTGGCACTCAGTGCTCCGGGCTGGGTGACGGGGTGGGCATCGGGCACAGGGTGAGGTTGGACTCAATAATCTTGGAGCCTTTTCCATCCTTAATGATTCTATGATTCTATTCTATGATCCTTGTTTGTTTGTTTTTTGTCTTTTAATCTTGTTCTTGGTGTCCCCATATTTGTTTCTCAACAAACGTAAATATTTGTGATTCTTCCAAATCTAATGTGGTCTCCAAATTTCATTAATGTACTATTTATTTGATATTTTGGATATTAGATATTCAGTAAAACAGGACTGCAGCATCAAACCTTCCAGGATCCTCCATCCACAACAACACAACTCTTGTCATGTATCACCAGCATTTACAGTTTCACAGTCAATACAGTATTTTTTCTATCCACATAATTTGGAATCATGTTTTCAAATGAAGCTTCCTGAAACTCAGTGACACCTGTTTTACTCTGTATTTGTGAGTACTGCTGCTCACCAGTGTTCATGCTGTGGGATAAGGCATCTCAGGCAATTAGAACCACAGGTTTAGTCAGCTGCCACTAGGGTGTTCATTAACAAATCCCAAGGAACTAGCAGGATCCAAAAGTTCTTGAGTTTGTCTGGCCATATGTAACAAACTTGCTCAGCTTTATTGCTTGTGACTGTCCTGCTCTCCAGGGACCAAGTTTTCTCCTGCTGTAAATTACCATAGATCCACACAAGTCAACAGATCAAGACTCTCAAGTGCTTTCCTCCCTGTTGGTCTGATTTTTTCCCCCCCTTTTATCAGTTCTTTCCCTGATAAAATTACTCATGTTTTTACTTCATAATTGTATTATAACCAATTAGAAAAACAAGAAATGCATAAAAATTACCTTTTCATCTTTTTTGGGAAACCTTATACTTCTGCTGGTGCCATCCAGCTTTTTTTTTTCCTTTTCACTTTCCAGATTTCCTGAACTCTGAGCTGTTTTTAAGAAATAGCTGCCAATTACACAATGATTTCCACCAGCTACAAAAATCCAAACTTCAGCTTTTCAGGACCAGCTAATTTACCAACATTTCCATGTACCCCCTGACCTCGTGGTACTGGCGAGGATGGTTCTGGCACTGTTCTTAAACACAGGAGATAAACCACCAGAGACTTGGAGATGGGTCCAGGTGTGTGCCTGCCTTGGCCATTAGTGTCAGGAGGATGCAGATGTTGGCAGGCTGGAGCAGGCTGGTGCTCTGTCTCAGTTAGAAACTGGTTTAGGCTGTGAGGCATCAAAATGGACATCCCTGTCAGCCACTTTGTAACCAATATTCTGGCTCCTCTGGAAGTTCTCATGACTTGGGCCTCCGAGGTGCCCTGTGGCCACGAGTTCCCCTGACTGGGTTAGTTCCTTCCTTTGTGAAAGGAACGATTGTCTCTTCTCTGTATATTTTCTCCTGATATTGTTCTGAAAACCTGCTTTTCCCTGGGTTTCAACTAACTCCTTCTGGTACAGCCTTTATCATTATACTTGAACTATTTGTTTTTTTAAAGGTCATGTGTTTCTGTTCTTCCTTGCTGGTTCACTTTGGATACTCCTTCTGTTTCTGTTTCAAACCACCTTCTAGGAAAACACCTTTTCAGACAACCAGCACAGCCCTCAGCCACAAAGCCAGACAATCCTCTCTGATAAGCAATACAAGTCGGATAAGCAATTCAATTTGGAGAAAATTGGTTTAGTTTTGTGGAACTCTTTTACATTCCTCTGCCATCCACACAATCGCCTTGGCTTTTATTTTGTATTAGAATTTTGGTTCTCATTATTTGCTATTCTTGTAAATGCACTGCATGAGCAGGGTGGAAACAATAACAAAAGCACTCTTTTCCCCATTTCTCTTGGGGGTTTTTTTGCATTCCCAGATCAAACTCCTTCTGAAATAAAAATAATAGTCTGCAAGACAGACATTCTGCTGCTTTAAACCACCCATCTCCTAAACAGATGCTAAACCCAGAAAGGTACATTTGCCTCTGCTGAGATTCTTATGTGGACTGAACTCTTAAAAATTTCATCTTTGGAGCTTACTGCCAAAGCACAGTGCAAGTTACTCTTGCTAGAAGCGAAGCTCTTGCCATTTCCTCAAGCAATGAATTACCTCCTGATATTCAAGTTATTTCAAAATATCCTTTTCAGTTAGGTATGCCAGGGGCTAGTCCTAAGAAAATACCTTTTAGTATTTTTACAGTTGCAAATTTTATTTTGCTCCAATGCCTAATTGTGTTATGGAAATTGCAGTTCTTGCTTTTGGTCTGCGATAACCTTTCTCTCTTCATTACTTAGAAACAGAAAGCTTTTGGTATCTGTCTCAAATCAGAAGATTATAGGTCTGTTAGTACATGTTCGAGAAGTACCCTTTCCGTGGGTGTTAATTACTGAGTATCCAGTTGAGTACACTAGTCATTAACCTCAAAAACAGTGACTCAGCAAGGTACCACAGCTTAAAAAAAAAAAAAAAGGAAAAAAGCACCGTATTTTCTCACACCAGATGCCAGACAAGATGTATTTCTAGGGGAAAAGCTAACAGGCAGCCTAAGAACAAATGTGCGTGGAAATCTGTGGCATCCTTTCTGCTAAGATGACTTGAAATACTCATCTGGAGGCAAGAGCCCACTGGAGAGAGAACTGCCCAAGGATCTGTCTGATACTCCCAAATAACTTAAGGTTGGTGGAAACACACCTGCTGGATTACACCCAGAAAAGGGATAATTCACCTGTATTGTACCCAAGAAGGTGACCTGTGATTTTTAATGCTTGACATAAATATTGCACAGCACAAATATGTTTTGCAATGGAGGATGAGTTAGATGAATGGGTTTTTATCTCATTTTTTTTCCATAGACATTCAAGTCTGGGGATTTGTTTCTACAAAGAATGCAAAATAAATCACGTATCATTTCTGTTTTCCACATATGTGCATTCCAGAAGAAAACAGACTGAGCAGACTTTCAGCCATGCAATGAATGTCTGCAGAAATGTATCCAACTACAGGTCTCTTAAGTCACTTTAATGGTGATGGATATGCAGGAAACTATAATCAATTACATTGCCCTGAAAATTACACAGTTATTTTCCAAAAAACCCAACAGGTAACAGTTGTTTGACAGAGCACAGCTTAATATTTCTCAGAAGACGGTGACCTTGTAATATTTGAGCTTGCTGTACACACAAATTGTATCACCTCAGCAGCACTGGTGCAGCTTCTGTATAGTCAGATTATATAGATCTGGCAGGCAGCTATGAGACAGAAGAGCCCAAAGTAAAACAGAGGAATGCATTTGTTAAACAGAAAAAGAAATCTGAACAGGGAGATCTAAGGTCAGATCTAGGAGGTGATGTTCTCTAGCTCGATATTTGAGAATGTTTAAAAACCAGCCATGTGCCTGTGCAATGAGCAGTGTGGCCTTCTGTAAGGTACACGCTCTCACACTATCAGGTTACCAACAGCTTTGTGCTTCCTCCTCTTATGGTTCACACCAGCTTAAAAGTCACTGCATGCCATCCGGGAGATGTGGTGTGGAGAGAGGTGGCAAAGGTGTCACTTGCCTTCTGGATAGAAAGGGTGTATGTGAATGCCAATATTTTACATAATCACTTGATGCTCATAGAAAATAAATTAAAAATATATTTCTTGATTGGTGGCCTAAATTAGGGTACAGAGTAAACAACATATTACACAGTCAAGCAATGCCTCATCCACTGAGACTCAGAGCAGCCAAGAGGGAGACTATTGGAAAAATACGCTCAGCCTGTGTGTGTTCCCCTCGCTGTGGCCCTTCTGGGTATCTCAATGGAGGAATGATTAGCACCTACAGGAGGCAGATTTGGTTCTTGTAGAGAAGTAGTATTAAAGTATTTCCCTTTCTCTTCCTGCCCTTCCAGCCTCTCCCAATATAAACCACACAATAGCCTGATCATCTGGTAGATGGTGGAAAACCAATGCTGTGCTTCCAGAGCCCTCTGCTCTGTTCTGAGCACTGAGACTCCGTAGGTTTGGTTCTCTTCCCCACCTTGTTCCTTGCTCCTCCTCTATCCTTCTCCCTTCTGAGCAAATATCCTGATTCGCCCAGGACTCTGCTCCTAATGCTTCCCCCCCCAAAGCCAGACAGCAGCTTCACACTCCCTTCCTCCACATGCCCTTTCCCTCGCAGGCTCCCCGGCAGCGATTAGGGGCACCAGGTGAGAGGGGTGACACTGGGGAGCCGGTTTGTTAGTTGAACAGCCCCGTTGTTCCTGGGGTGACACAGGCAATGTGCCCCAGCACAGCCCCTCCACATCACTGGGGGGGAGTGTGGGGCAGGGAGAGAAGGGGGCAGGGATAGGGGCAGGGATGGGGGCAGGATGGGCAGGGCGAGGGGCACACCCCACTGGACAGCCTGTTCCAATGGGGACATTCCCTGTTCCAGAGGGAACATTCTCTGTTCCAATGGGGACATCCCCTGTTCCAGCGGGGGCATTCCCTGCTCCAGTGGGGATATTCCCTGTTCCAGCGGGATCAACCCTGTTCCAGCAGGAGCACCCCTGGGCATCCTGTTCCAGCGTGGACATCCCCGAGCAGCCTATTCCAGCGGGGGCATTCCCTGTTCCAGCGGGGGCATTCCCTGCTCCAGTGGGGATATTCCCTGTTCCAGCGGGATCAACCCTGTTCCAGCAGGAGCACCCCTGGGCATCCTGTTCCAGCGTGGACATCCCCGAGCAGCCTATTCCAGCGGGGGCATTCCCTGTTCCAGCGGGGGCATTCCCTGCTGCAGCGGGGACACCTCGCCCCCGGGGGAGGTCTGGG
>VXBX01009019.1:457134-477374 GCA_013400415.1 Scytalopus superciliaris
CGCTCCCTGCTGGCATGTCGCGAGTGGGCCCCTCGGTGGGCGCCCCGGGCACCCCCCGCTCCCGGTCCGGCCACCCCCGGGGGCTCCGCTCCCCCCCGGGGGCTCCGCTCCCCCTGCCCTGCCCCGCCGTGCCCCGCCGTGCCGTGCCGGGGATGCTGCCGGGCAGGGGCTCCCCCGGCTCCGGGGGGCTCGCAGGGCTTCTGTTGTTCAGAACTTCTGATCCGGAGAAGTTTGCTGCGGCGAAAAGCAGGTTTTATTTGGGTTTACGTGCGCTGGAATCACAACTGGAACGATGATGAACTGTCAAAATAAATGCAGAGGTGAAGCTGATTGTTTAACAGAAAAAAAAAAAAAATCTGTGTAGCTCTTAAGCTGTTTAAATATTTAGCCAGGAATACTTTGTGGCATTTTCAGGTTTGTTTCTTTTTATCCTTTTTTTTTTTTTTTCTTCTTGATTTGTAGCCAGATTTGTCCTTGGTTACACCTGTATCCATCCAGACTACAGCCTCGAGCAGAATTTAGACTGCTGTGATTGAAGGGAGGATTTGTTCACTCCAACAAACCTCCACATGGTTGGTGTTAGACTTGTGTAAGCAGAAACGAGCAAATGTTGAGGTAATGTCCAGACTCAATTTATCCACCATTTCTCATCTGGTGAGCCCATCCACAAAGTCCCTGCTCAAACCAGACAGATGAAGAGTGTGAATACATGTTTGTTGGCAAGAGTGAGATTTGTATGCTTCTGTTTCGGACAAAATTCTCTTCTTCCTCAAACAAAGCCCTAGTTCGTGTTTTATGGGAATATGGACTCGAGAATTTGGCTGTAGTCTTTTTTGGAGGGGAAGTGAAGAGCAAGTTTTATGGTCAGAAATTGGTAGGGCATTTTTGAAAATGTCTTTATTCTGTTTCACTTCTTATTTGTTTATTTTCCACTTGAAAATAATTGCTGCGCCAAGCCAAGAGTGGCTACTACTTGCATCCTCTCGTAATCCTATATTACTAAAAAGGAGCGCAGAAACATTACCCAGTTCTGCCAGCTAATATCACATTCAGATAAAACAATAGCTTGCACACTGAGACTTGACATACTTTTAATGTTCATGTGATAGGTGGCACATTTTGACCTAACGATTTCATGCTGCGTTGAGAAATAATGTCACAAAATCGTTGTTAGGTGCTTTTTCCTGCAGCTCCGTATGTATGTTGAGAAACTTGTTTGTGAGGATCAGAGGGAGAGGAAGGTGTCTAAGGCACAAGCCCAGTGTGACAGGAATTACTGTGTGCGTTGCATGTAGCAGCCTGAAGTTTTTGTTGTGATTCTGGTGTTGGCGAGGAGGTTGTGAGTGGCTGGTGGAGTGAGACATCTCAGCCTTGGTGAGATGTTTAGGTGTTAATGTGCTTGAGTTGAGACAAGAAGCCTTGGGTGCTGTGAAGAGTTGTGCTGGTGTTTGTACATCTCATGCTCTGGGTCTATCCCCAGCTCATTGGAGGACATGGAGATTTTCCCCACATTCCAGTAGACACTTGTGCCCATGTTGTTGTGCATGTTGACAAGACTGTCCCAGCCCAGGCTTTGTGCTTGAACTTCAGCCTTTCCTCAGGCTTAGCACAGCTGAAAGTGTCCAGAGACAGTGTTTTGTCTGCTCAATGTGCAAAACTGTGAGAAGGAAAGTGCAGGATGTCTTCACAACTGAAAGATCTAAATCTATGGTTCAGAAGAGGGGACAGAGGGAGGTGGTGGCTCATGCAGGAGGGGACAGCCACTGCGGAGGGACAAGGCTGAGCTCTCTGCTTCTGAGGACATCCTTGCAGCTGTAGGGGGGTGAGTTGGCTGGGTGTGAGGTGTCACCCCAGGACTTTTTTATGCATGCTGTATCAAGTTGCAAACAGGAGCAAGAACTTCCATACAGTTTAATTTCACCTGTCCTTGATGAAATGCTGTTTGTTGGGGTGACTGAAAAAGCCCAAGCTGTGTAAAATAGGAGGTTGTGTGAAGCTCATAGATGGCAAGGGGACACAGGTGCTGTACAAGAGCACACATCCCATGGCTGCTGTAGCTTCAGGAGGAGTCATCCAGTTTGTTATGGTTATGTTGATAAAAGTTCCCATCCCTTGAAGCAAAACTTTAACCAGCTCCCACTCTGGGAACTGCTTTTATGTCCAGGTGTCAGCAGCCTTCTCAAGTGTAAATTGGTGTGGAAACAGAGGCCATCTGCTTATAGTTATCTGTCTCTGTGTGTATGGCACCCCGTACCTTGATGTCTCTAATGTTCATGTGGGGAATACTTGGAAAGAGAGAGTTAAATGAAGACAGCAGGGTCTCATTTTGGGTTTTTTTTTTCTTGGAGTGCCAGTTGAACAACTCCAGTGTCATTGCAGATGTGGCTGGAGTGATCCTTACTTCAGTGTAGCTGTGTGCAATGTGGGCCTGGCCCCTACGCTGGGGAACATTTTGAAGCCTTGACCTTCAGAAACCAGCCCTTAATCTCTAGGTAAGCAGCTGAGATGTGATCCTACAATTTGGTCTGATTCACCAGATTCTCCCACAAGTGGCCTTGCTGGGACTAAGAGCTGCAAGCTCTGTGGCTTCTCCAGAGCAGTAACTCAAGTGTCACTGCCCTGACCTGCCCACATCTCCCAGGCTGCCCAGGGAGGAAGGCACAGACACTCTGAACCCCTCTTAGTGTGCCTGGTGCCTTGTCAAGCTGACTGCTTTTCCCAGTGTGGAGTAGTCTGTGCTGCACTGCTGGTGTGTTTGTTACCAACAATAATAGCATGAAGTTCTCCAAACCCAGGTGGGCATTTTAGACACCAGTTTGACAGGGAGAGGTCATTTCTCAGAGAGTGATAAATCAATCCATTGGAGTGACTTTCCCGGTGATGTGCTCTGGCAGTGCTGGCAGGGAGGTTTCTGCAGATCTCTGTGGTGGGTGAGATTTCTCTGAGATGTTTGTCTCTCTCCTACCCCCTGGTGCACAGGACTCTGGGCAGGAGACTGATGTGACATGGCTGTTGACGTGCCGTGGTGAAGATGGTTTACTGTGATGAGAAGGGAAATCTGACCTGAATGTTAAGATAGCTTAAAGCCTGGAAAGTACTTTATGTTTCCTGAGTCAGCTCTGACCATCCCTATGGAGTAAGCAGTTGGTTTCAGGTTTTCTGAACACTGAGTAAGGTAATGAGTTTTTTTCTGCCGATGTTTGTTTAGCTTCAACTCAGGCAGTTCATCTGACAAGCCTGAAATGGGACACAGATATTTATAAAGCACAGATAGAAGAGGGGTGGGAAGCGGGGGGACTTGCATTTAAATGGGAATTCTTGTTTCATAAAACTGTCACAATTTCTCACTGTGCATTTGCTGAGCTAATTTCTGTTCAGCACACAAGGCATTAGTCTGTTTTGAGACCATGCTAAATTATCGTCAGGTAAAGCCCAATATAATTAATTACAAATGAGAAATGCTGACAAATATTTGTCAAGAAGCTGTTTAATGAGCTTTAAATTCTGTGTCAGATGATTCCATCCACCTAGTGTAAATAATTTCTAAGCAATTGTTCCACTGCGTTTGTGTGATTTAGGCAGATGTTAGCTACGGCAGTTTTACATGTTGGACAGATAGGATGGGACTAGATGGAGTAAAGCTTAACAGCTGATCTGGGCTTTAAAATAGAGACACTGCTGCTACACAAAATGTGGAAGTAGCAGGCAGGTTTTGAAGATGCTGTGGTCTCAGCTGTGTGTCTGTGTGCACTGGCAGTGTGGCTCTGTGAATGCATCTGAATGCAGGAATTTGCTTTAATAACTGTGTGTGATACTCATCTCTAGGCACGGCCCACTGAAAATAGAAATAGCTTGGCTGTGTGACAGCAGAAGCTTTGAGCTGGACACCAGAATGGCTGGCTTGCTGTGTGGTTTTCCTCCCCAGGTCACTCTCTTCTCACCACTCTTCTAGCTAGCCTGATTAGCCTGTTTACTTAAATTCTTTGAGATTGCAAGCAAGTTTGTTCAGCCTTTTCTCTATCCCTTCATATTTCAAAAGGAATTTGATCTTCGTGCCTTACCACAGCAGCATCATAACATGAGGTGTTTGTTTTGTGCTGTCAGCAAATCTTGGTGGCCCTTCTTGTGTTTATTGACTGCTTAGATGCTTAGATGTTTGTCCCAGTCTCTGTTTGCACATGCAAGTCCGCAGATTTAGACTAGCAGAGAAAAGAAGGGAGTAACTAAATGAAGATATCTGGGGATGGGGAGAGGCATTAGGAATTGTGTGACACCGGGATATCATATGAAGCGATGGGTTTATTATTTTCACTGTGTATTTAGAGGAAACAGTAAATTGACCTGAGATCAAATTTCGAGATAACCTTGACAGCAACTGAATCTCTTGATGAAAACCCTGAGTGACCAGACCTGAAAAAGCAGCAACTCAAACTGAAAGTTAGAATGGAAGCAGCAGGATGCATATTCCACAAAAGGAACCTCTAGGGTGGTGTTTGAAACCTATGTTGCTGTCGTTTGGGTATCTGAATACTTAAAAAATACTTTAAAATTACTTTCAAAAGCCTAGTACCTTTCTGTGAGGCAAATCACACCCAAGTCCTGCTGACTTCAGTAGCTGTTGGAGAGCTGAAGTTGTCTCTTCAGGCAGATAATGACCAAGGATTGTGGTTGTTGCTTAAATATTCTTTTAAGCTCCTGAATGTAACCATGTAATGAAGGTGGGGATTTTTGCCATTCCCATAGGTGGTAGTAGGAGGTACAATGGCCTTGAGTTGAAGAAGGAAGAGTTTAAACTCTAAGGATGAGTTCTTTAGATAAATGTGAGTCAATTAGTCTCCACTGGCCCCGCTCTTTAAGGTTAACAGTAATGAGAAATATGCCATGCATCAATAGGACAAAAGACACCCTTATGCTCCTTTATCTTTGCATCTTTCTTTTTCTGTTATTCTGGGGAGCAAGCAAGCCCTTTTTCATTAAATATCTGGGGCCTCTGCTGCGATGAGGGAGTGTTAAGTCCAGGACAGTGGTGGAGTCTGCATCCTTGGAGGGATTTAAAAGATGTGGCACTTGGCGACACAGTTAGTGGTGGCCTTGGCAGTGCTGAGTTAATGGTTGGACTCTCTAGTCTTAGAGCTTTTTCCAACCTAAACAATTATATGACTCTACAATTTATAAAATAAGGGTGAAGGATCAGGAACTTGGAAGGAAAATGATCATTAGGGAAAGGCAAAAAAAAAAAATTGTCAGACATCAAGGGGCTGAGTAATTGAAAGATTGAGTTACAACACTAAGATCAAGAGAATAGCAGGGACTGGATGGGAACAC
Organism: Scytalopus superciliaris; assembly: GCA_013400415.1. Taxonomy (NCBI): domain Eukaryota; kingdom Metazoa; phylum Chordata; class Aves; order Passeriformes; family Rhinocryptidae; genus Scytalopus; species Scytalopus superciliaris. The sequence goes on from VXBX01009019.1 coordinate 462,460, forward strand.
TGAGAACTAGAGGGGGATGTTGTTACCAAAGGTGTGAGTTTGAGGAGAGATCCATTGCTGTGTACATAAACGCTCCTCCATGAGAGTCCTGCTGTCAGTACCGAGGGGGAACACTCAGCCTAATCTGTCCCTGCTTAAGAAGTCATTAATCCCAATAACTTCATGTGGGAGGAAGGCAGGAGGATTCTTCACTCAGTGAGGATGATCCCCTCTTTCCCCCATCTCTGCTACTATATTTTAATTTAGGTTTTGAAGACTGTTTCTATAATTTTGACTGGAAGACCCTACCATCGTTACACCAGGGGTCTGACCTGCAGCCTCATAATTATCTGCAGCTAAATTAGAAGTTTAATCTTTGTTCTGAGCAACAATAAGTTGAGTCAGATAGGTTTTAAAAATAGCCCAAGCTCAAGTTTAGTGAAGTCTCAAATGCAATTAATAAAAAGGTAATGGAGTTAGGAAGTTGCGGGCTGAAATGTGCAAATGTTTAACTCTCAGTTTTCCTCCACTTGAACTACAGTGTTGCCTTAGTTCTGCGAGGGAAAATTGCTTCCAACTTTTCTCTGTGTTCTTGTACATCATTGTTATGATTTTTCAGTTCAGTATCTGTGTTCTCATTGGGGTCTGGCTCGGTATGTGCCACAAATTACCAGCTGTGTGCATTTTTTGTATAGTCAGTTTGTTGTCATTTTGACTCAGTACCAAGGTATGGTGAAGACCACATCAGAACACCATAGTCCTCTAAACTCCTTTGTTATAAAATGGATATGAAAATCCACTTTGTAAGTAATGAGAAATGGCTAATGCAGGTAGGGATTTGTTTTGCTGTAACAGCAGAATTTGCAGTGGCAATTTGTCAGATCCCCATCTCAGCTCTGCTCCACTATTTGCCTTCAAATAGTGTGTTACCTTAATGTCTTGAGGTTTTTCTTTTTGTATGTTGGCAACACTGCTGCTGAAGTTCACACACTCATGTGGTGGAGAGAGAAGGTTTTAACCAAAAGAGTAAACCTTTAGTGTGGTAAATACTAGTAGGGAAGGAGTTCTGGTTCTGTCTTACTCTGTGTAGGAATGGTGGAAAAACTCCGCAAAAGAAGCAGATTGTTCCTTGGCCCTGCATGTACTTTTCTGTTTGTGAGGTTTTGGCAACAAGGTTTAATTTGATGGTGCTGCATGACATATGCTACATGTGGATTTATTTGGTGTGCATCTTGGTCCTGCTGGTTTTAAAATCTCATGAGACAAAGACACAGGAGGTGTGCAGAGTGTGAGCTCCTGGCTGTCTGAACACTCGATTGTGTAATGCTGGCTGATGCACATATCACTGATATGATGAAAATCCCAGCACCAGATAGGAATAGTTATTCCACAGACATGCAGAGGTTCAACTTGGTGCTCTCTCCAGAAATGGCCACCCTTTAATCTGTCTCACATGTGTTTGCCAGCTTCCTAAAGTGAAAGTTGCTTCTTCTCTAGAATCAGTGCTCTTATAAAATGGCTCTTTTTGTACTTCTGTTTGGTACCAGATGGGACTTAGTGGTTTGGGAATAAAACCATTGTCAACCCATCCTCCCCCTCCACACACAAACCTGGGCTTGTCTTTTGTTGGATGAGCTCCTGAGAAGAAGCAAACATCTTGAACCTTTGAGAGAAGCCCTGTGCTGAGTGTCATTTGAGTGGAACTATCTGAAGAGGTACTCGTGTGTTCTAACAGTTGTATCAGCCTTTAAAACATATTTTACTCTCCCATGAAATTAAGTAGCAGTCAGATCCAGACTAAATACATGAAAGTTTGTGAGAAGCCTTTCTCTGTCATAGGCTGACTGTGAGAGGAACAATGTTTAGGGGATAGTATGTAACAGTGGTAATATCTGGTGCAGATACCCCCTTACCTGTTGGTGAAATCCAAAGCCACTATCACCGTTTTTCCTACATGCAGGTGGGGGTTACCATGTCCCAGGTGACCCAGCCTTGGCGACTCTCTTGCATGTTGCTCTGGAGTGTCCTACAACTGCTCCTAACTCACCCTCCTGGTTGAAGTAAAGGCATTTTAATCTCTTGGCCTGTGAAGTGGAACCAATGAGACAGAAATTCTTGCCATTGACTTCTCCTGGAGCACATCTTGGTGGCTCTCAGGTATGGGAGAGGTTTGCCCTGGGTATGAAATGCATGTGGTGTAACTTCTCCCTCCTGGCACATTTTGACAGCCCACATTTTGTTGTTTGCACACCACTTCCTATTACTGAGACTGAGATGACTTAGAAACATGGTGATGATTACTCAAGGCATTGATTTATATTTATTTCTGCTCTGGACGTCCTAAGTGACCTGAGACCTTTCCGTCTGAGGGCCTGCTTAATTTGGTTTTTATTTTCCCTTTTTGTGGAGACATCTGCTTACGTGGGTGGTGGGAATGGAGGAGAGGTGGCCAAAGGACCCAAGTTATTACCCTGAGTGGGGTTGACCTACTGAGGGGCTGCAGGCTCTGTTTTCACCTGGCTCCTGACCTCTGTCACATTCATTTTGGCTTCTGCACACCCGGGTGCTTAGCACTGTGTGTTTTCAGAGGGCACTGTGTGTGTCTTTCAGGGGTCCTCCAGAGAGTGGCATCTGGTGCCCAGCTTCCAGAATGCCCAGAGGAAGGAGCTGGGAGGTGCTGCTGTTGCAGGAGCTGCTCTCCAGACTGCTCCACAGCTGGCCAGATGTGTCCAATGGCTGGGCATGGAGTGACACCCATTGGAGCAGGCACTGATGGAGGGCTGAGGCAGGGAAAGTGCTTTTGACCTGCAAGAAGGCCAGGGGAGAAGTGCTGCTGTTGGGGACAATTTATGCTGTGACTCTGTTAGTATTGTGGGGTTTAGTGCATGTCAAGGGCATATTGACCTTTGAAAGGAAGCTTTTGGTGTGAATTTGTGTCTTTTCTCCTCTCTCTTCCTCCTCTAAAGAAAATTCAAAATAAATACTGAAAATCAAAACCGTCTGTTTTGAGGGGACCAAAATGCCTCTCTTTATTTTATGGGATTTGCGTATTACTGGACGATTAAAACCTCTAGTAATTTTTACTGTCTGGCTATTGTGCTTGTAGGCAGTCTCTACTAGCATTAGTCATTTTAGCTATGGAAAAAATAATAAAAATGCAATTAATGTGGCTCAACAGCTGAGTCTGCTGGACTCTATATAAAAAAAAGAGAAAAAAAGTAAATTTTAATGAGTTCTGGGATCAGAAAGATACATCTGGTGGATGGATTTGCCAAGTTTTCAACCTCAGAATGTGTATTGAAAAACTCAGTGAATTATGTAGCTACAGAAGGGGATCTTTGCATGTTTATAAGACCTCAGTGCAATCTTCTTGTATTTGCTTAATGACAAACAGATTCTCACACAGGCACAGCCCAGAAGGACACATGGGCTGAAATGGCTCTGTAAGCTGATAGTATTTGTACTGGGATGCTACTACTAGTGAAGGAATTTTAGGGGATTCATTAAGCATAGGGGGGAAAGTATTTTGGTATTGGATGAAAGAAAAGAGGAGGAAGGGAAATGGGAGGGGGTAGAAAGGAGAGGGAGCATTGCAATTTCAAACGTACATGATGTGTGGGCTAAGATATTGTGCCTCCACTGCTGAACCAGAAAATTTATAACAACTGTTTGTCATGTGTGTGTATTTATAGCCATTCACATAATGAAGAAGTTTCATGAGGTTGTAATAACATATCAAGATGGATGTAATTAAAACAGAAGCAAATTGACACCTCTAGATTAAAGGCAAACTCTAAACTAATACACCTGTATGCTGTCACTTATGTATTAGTTGTCTGGGGCAGTCTGCCAGATATGCAAATAAAAAGACATTGGCAAATTTCCTTGGATGTGTGGTTATGAAAAACCCAACTATTTAATCGTTTACTTAACCCTGCTCAGGTCTGTAGCAAGGGTAGAATTTATTAATTTGGTATCACCTCTGCTTCGTGATGGGAAGAGGGGCTAAAGGGGAAAGGGGAAATCCATAGCAGGGGCTGCTGAGGAATAATGTTCTTTACAGTGGGACCCTTCCCTTAGGAAATGGGGGTCAGCTGCACCATTTCAGATCTGCCTCAGCTCCTGAAACTCCAGAGGGCTGAGTCGTCCTTGGCATTGGTACCCTGTAGGGTTGGAGTGCAGTTAAATGCTTTTGAAACTGCCCTGTAACACCAGGGTTTGGTTCTGTGATGCTGCAGGTGACTGGCATGGCCACTAAGGGAAATTCTCCTGAAATTTATGCATTTGCACCAATTCAGATCTGGTGGAAATCGGTATTAGGTCTGTGAAATGGTTATAAAGTACCTTAACAATTTTATGTAAAAGTATTTTTCAACTTATGTCAATTTGCAGAAGGCTAAAATGTTTCCAGTGGAGTTGTGGACATCCATTTCAACCTGTGGTCAATAGATTTGCTCTCGAAATTAATGCTCAGTCTGCAAACTGCTGATGTAAAATAGACTAGTGGTGTGGAGCAGGAAGGGAATTATTTGCCTTGTTAGTTCCAGGGCTGTGAATCAAAGTACCAGCCTTGCTTTTGGGTAACTTGCACCCCAGATAAGCTGTGTTCCCTTAAATGCCCTGGGGCTGGAAACGGGTCTTAAGGTGGCTTGTGAATAATAACCCCATGGCTGGGGATGGGGGTTTTCTGTTAAAACCCTGAGGTGGGTACCTCCACCTCCTCCCTGAGTGTGAAAAGTCTCATCTTTTGTGGGTTTGGTGGCATTTTCTCAGGTAGTTGCTCAGGTTAGTAAAACTAGTTATAAGTAGGTTGATACTACAGCAGGTCTGGAGAGCAAAATGAAGCTGAAAATTCTTGAACCCAGCTTTGACTTTGGACTTGAAGTTCTTTGCCCCAGTTGGGGATGGATCAGAAGAAAATCCAGCTGTGGGCTGGGGTTCTGCAGAGCAGGGGCTGCTAAACACAGCAATTTCCAGGGAGCTGACTGCATAAAAGCTTCAACAGGCATGTTTTGTTAGACTTTTTCTGAATTAAAGAGACTCCTTTTTTAGTACATCTGGACATTAAGGATCAATCACTTGAGCTACGTGGCTTCAAAGTGATTTCAAATGGTGGAATTTTTGTCTTCAATATTTCAACAACTTTTCTTCCACCTTTAATCTTTCATGAGCGGAAGCTTCAAAAGATAATTAGTAAAACATGCTTTTATCTGCATTTATCTCAAAACATGATTAATTTTTTAACTGCAATTACAGCAATCATTTCAAGTTGACTCTATATTAATGAGCAAAGCATTTTTTTGAGAGAGAGCATGAGCCTAAATATGGCTATATTGGCCGAGTTGAAAGGTGCATTTATGACTGTGCTTTTGTTTTCATTGCTAGGGATTGAATTTCCGGTTCCAGGAAGTAATATTTCACATGGATTAAAGTCTTTGAAATGCTTTTGCCCAGCTTCACTGGATCATTTTGAGGAGCTGACAATGATAAGAACTGGATCATGCACTTTACAGGACCTGGCTACTGAATACCCATTTCCACATTTCCCTTGTGCTGGTGTATTTTTGCTTCGTGCTGTGCGTGTGTGACTGGCAGGATATCCTCTGCTTGCTGCCTTTGGCATTGAAATCTAAGATATATGATACAGCTGGTTTGTTGTTAAGGAATTGGCAATGAACTTGTAAATTTTCACCTTTACCATTTCTGTCTTTGTTATAGGCAGCTTAAGGCATTTTTTATTACTGTGTCACTTCTGGGAGAAAGATGTTCATGTCTGTTCCTGTTGTTATTGCTGGTACTAATGTGTGTAGGTCTGTCCAACTGGTGTCCTGCAGCCTGGATTCTGCCTGTAGGTCCAGTGTGTGGTCCTTCTGGGGTTCATTGCAACTCCTGTCTGTCTGGTTGTTTGTCCTCTGTGGCTTACCCCTGAGTCCCTAGAAAACTGTGCCACTGGCACAGAGATATCCCAGGACAGGTATCCATCCCAGAGCCCCCAAAAGCAATGGACCACTGCAGGGAATTACTGAATAGCAGCACAATTAAACCCACTTTTTGCTGGAATGCAGCTTTTGCATCACTGTGCCCTGTGAAAGGTGCTCCTCAGCCCTGGCTCTTGCTTCTCCAATGGGAGGGAAGGATTTTGGGCTGGAGCTGCAGTTTCCCTGCCCTGTGCCCGCTGAGGGACTGGGCTGGAGGTGACGCTGGGGTGGTGGCACAGCCCCGGCTACCACAGCAAGGTAAACACATCTGAAACTGCAGCTCTCAGAAGGGTAAGGACAGGGGTTTTTTGGTTTGTTTTTTCTGGTTTGGTTTGGGTTTTTTTTCCCCAGTTCCCTTCATTTAGGCCCTGGCCCTGGATGTCAGAGAGGATTTGGAGTAAGTCTGCACAGCCTTGCTTCACGTGTGATTTTAAATGCAATCCCTTCTAAACTGGGATTGCAGTTGCCCTGCCCTGTTGGTCCCTGGGGAGGTGGATGGGCCAGCGACTGCAGCAGTGAATTGGGCAGCTGCATAGGAAAGCACGCGAGTGTGTAATCAGATTTCTGATAAACCCAGGTCTCCAAATCCCTTGAATGGGCAGCTTTGCTGTGAATGGCCTCGTAAGGTCTGCTGTGGCTGTTCTCTTTGTTTGGTACTCTGACAAAAAAAATTGCTCTGGTATCTTTGTTGGCATATTTTTATATCTGTTATCCATATTTTGGATTTGTTCTGGCTGCAGTCTTATTTTGTTTTGCAAAACCTACCTGGGATTGGGACGGAGATGTATGTTTGCTAAGGCAGATTTGGAAATTGCGTTGTTGAAATACAGCCCATATGGGCCATTGTAAAATGGTTACTGCAGCATATAATTGCCTTCACAATGATGTGCTTTGTCATTTTCCTTCCATCTTCAAAGAGGCGCTCCTGTAGTCTGCTGACAGCAATGGTGGTATTAGAAAACATATGGATTTGTAAAGGCATTAAACTGTCTTTAGTTCAAGGATTAGATTACAGTGTTAGAGTGGGGGGTCACCATGGTTTCGTGTGGATAGGCTGCACTTGACTGTGTTGGTTTATGTTATAGTTTTGGGAAGGGTTTGCTTGTTTACTGAAGATATCTGACATAATATCCTTTCTAATACACAGGGAAAGGAGGTATTTCTTGTGCTGCTGCACACAGTATGAGCTGTACTGCTGTCCCAGGGCTGTGGTCCCACCTCACCCTGCAGGGCTTGGTCAGGGCTCCCCATCCACACTAACAAGGCTTTCAAGAAGTCTCAGCATGACGTGCAAATTAGAACATGGAAGATTATGCAAAATGTAAACCCCACAAAACTGGCTTTGAAACGTTAAGTGTGGTTTTTTTAAGTCCTCCATGCTGAGCTCTACTCTGGACATTTTAGGTACTCATTTTGTGTTCAAAGGATCTTTTACACTGCCCAGCTCCACATGTTTCGGCGTACAGGGCAGTCTCTTCAGCTCTAGCTTTTTTCCTGCCCTCAGTTTCAGGTGTGGATTTTCTGGGGTGGGTTGGGGGTCTGCAGTGCCTCTCTCAGCAAAGGCCACTTCTCATTGTGGGATGCACATGGCATAGATGTGGCACAGCCTTTCCCCAGCCTGGAGTGATGCTTGTGCTCTTTATACCAACAAAAGGGTAAAACTAGAGAGTGGGAGGGATAATACACATTAAATAATCCTTGTCTTATAGTTTTGTTACTGCTTTTTTCTCACTTTTTGTGTTCTGCACAGCTGGGACATTGAGGCAGACTGGGACTTGCTTGGCCCATGGCCACCTTCATCTTCGCCACGTACATGTGCTGTTGCATTTGGGTTTGCTCAGGTCCCTTCCAAAACAACATTTTTGGTACCTCTTGACTTTCAAATGCATTCCTTTAATTAAGATGCTGAGCTGGTCCTTGGGAGACATGGGCTGGTTTCTGTGTAAGCACAGTCATCTCTCATAACCTTGAAGCAGTGGCTCCCTTCCCTCCCCGTGTGAGCACCTGCTTTGGGGTTGTGCTGACTAGGGATGGGCTGGGGCTTGCATCCATGTGTGTGCTCAGGCTGTGTCCAGGCGTGTTGGTTGGGGTTTCTTGGCTGAGAAGAGCATGTGTATGGGGACAATGCTGATGTGTGAGGTAGTATTTAGTGTGAAGTCAAAATATGTGCCATGGCATCACCTTGAGCAGGAGCATTAGTTTTGCTGTAGCTGAGTTTTTCAGTCTGCAAAACGGGTTTAATAATGCTGTCCCTCTTCAGAGACTACCTGGATACTTAATTAGCATCTGCAGGATGCTCAAGTTGTAAGTGGTTAACATAAAATATCTACATAATTTTACTGCAGAACTTCAAAGCACCAATGCCTGTACACATGTAGCAGGGACCTGGCTAGAACAGTTATTTAGATAACTGAAAGCACTTGTGTTATTGTCAACCACCTTTTAAAATAAAGCTATAATTTTACCTTAAAATTGTTGTCAACAGTGAACTTCATTTAGGAAATCTGATGTGAAGGGTAACACAAAGAAACTCTAATTAATGCTTTATCTTGTTTATTCTGTTAGGATTTTTAAGTGTGTAAAAATTGGTGTTGCTTAGTTATGGCTTGCTTCAGTTTTAAATCACTTACAATGTTATCTGTCCCAGTTGTGGTGGTTGTCAAGGCTATTTATGGTAATATCTTTCCTCAAATCCATTGCAAAATAGGGTAGAAACTCTCATTTTGCCTACAAGAAATGTTAAAGGATGGATTACTAACTCTGGCAGGTGTGATGGTGATAAACAAATTAGGTCTGTCATTAATGCCAAGGTCTGTAGGTGTAATATGTCATAAAATAGGTATATCTCTGGTACTAACTGGCCTATAAAAGGAAATAAATACTGGGGGTTTTTAATCCTGGGGTAACATATTGAAGAACAGAGTTGCTTTTATGATGAGGTTTGTGTAAGGTGAACACAAAGTGCCTGTTTATGGTGTTTATGCAGCAAACAGTGCAGAAATGAGAAAGAAACTTAGTCCGGTGGGAACCTCCCACTGATATTCCCAGGTTTTGCAGTGGGCCTGTGTCAGGCCTTTATTTAAGGACTCATTTGTGCAGATATTTAAATCAGTCCCTCTTTAAGAAAGTTCTTGATTATGTTGTTAAAAACCGTAGCACAGTGCACTTAAAATCTGCTGAAGTGCAGTCAGGGGTGGGATGTTCCAAGGTATGTACAGGAATATATCCTTCATAACAGTCACTTGTTTTTAAATAATAGTTTATTTTGAGGGGAAGTTCAGGAGACTGGCTTGGGATTGGTTTGATTTGGGACCTTCAGGACGTTGAGGTTGGTGGTGTGACAGCTCCTGGAGCTGCAGGGCCAAAGTGCCTTCCAAACTCTGCCTCCTGGTGCAGCTCAGCATCATCCCGTGGGATGCAGGCCATGGCCACATGCTGGAGCATCCCTGGCCATGCTGGAAAAGCCCCATCCGGCAGCTCGGCTGGGGGAACACCAGTAGCAGTGGGACTGAAATAACTAACTGGCAGGAGGCTGGGTTTGTTTGCTGTCCCCTGCCTGGTCATGTGTCTGCAGGGAGGATAGTGGTTGTTTACACCTTTTATTCTCAGTACTCTAGTGAAAACAGAGAGCTTGAATTGAATTTTGCCTTTGTAGTCATCCTTTGTACAGGATAAAGTTCACAGTTTGTTACTGTGCAGAGACATAAGCAAACTCATGTTTCAGATGCACTGGGGATTTTAATTGTCATGGTGCACAAAGATGACAGACCATTGTGGATTCCTCTACCCTTCGTTTGCAGGGCAAAGAGCAAATCAGCCAAATGTGCCCCTGCTCCAAATCAACGCAAGCCCAGGCTGCAATGCTGTGCTGACCTGGTGATGTTTGGGCTTTTGTTGGGTTTTGGACACGTGGGGAAACCTCTGCTCTGGCACTGATGCTGCATGCCATGAAGTAACCTGGCCCCCCAAATGGAAAATGTTGGATGAGTTTGGATTTGGGCACAGGTCCAGGTCTGGGTGTAACATACAGCGCCAGTGGAAACCCTGACAGGCTGAAGTCTCTGCTGAATGGGACTGAATTTTACCTTTCTGTAAGAGAAACGGTGAACTTTGCAGCTTTGCTTGCAGGAAGTCCTGGCAATGAGGAGTCATCAAGATTTCCCTGGCAAGGACCATAACTTTGGGAAGCTCCTGGGGGGAGTTTCCTCCCCTCCCCAGGGCAAGCACCTTCCCATCCAGCCACATATTGTTGCTTTCTCCAGTACCAGCTGAACAGGTGGCAGGATTCAAATCACCACTCCCTGAATGGAGTTCGCTCTCCACAATAGCTCACCAGAGGCCTGTTTTGTTACAGAACATTGATTAAATAAATATTCCTATGCATACAAAAGAGGAGAAATCTGTTACAACACTCTGCAGTTATTTTTCCATTAATGGCAAGGAGCTCTCTCTAATTTTCCTGCCCCTTTCAATCTGTTTCCCCGTCTCCCTCCCTTCCCATCACTACTAATGCCTTCAAGTGCCTGAGTAACATACAAACAGCTCACATTCCCTCCAGTTCAGCTCTGGGAATGCCTCATCTCCAGCTCCCTGTGCTTTAGGAAATTCCCTTGGCCCACACAGGGCTGAATTGACTGTTCCATGTGTGTGCTTTTGTCTTACTTGATATTTCATGTTCAGCATCAGTATTCCTTGTGCTGACTGACTTCCATTAACTTAGATATTGCAATTTTGCAATACCAGCATTTTGCATAGTATTGACAATGGGGTAGAATATTTGACTTCTGAAGAACATCTTTTTACTTCTGTATTCTTCTGTGACCCTGATTTGTAAAACCTTTGAGGCAGAAGTTACTGCTCTGTGGTCTGTGCTGATGGAGGCGTGTGTATGTTTTGGAAGAAAAGCACCTCATACTCAGATTCTGGCAGCCAAAGGCAGCTCCACTGCAAGCATCAGATCTGATTTGGTATAAAATGGTGCCATCTGAAAATAAATATAGGGTAAGGGACTCATACGGGGGAAAAAATAGCTTTACTAGTTGTAAGTTCGGCAGATATTTGTCTTGAGAAAGAACTTTTGATTGAACAAATGTCTGGCTGCAATAAATGTGGAGTATAAGGAAATGCTATGGCTTTGCTTTGGCTCTGCATTGATGTGATAGAGATAAAAATCCACCCCAAAGAGAGTAACTCAAATTTAGCACTTTTTTCTTTTTTTTCCCCCAGGCAAGGATATCTATTACTTTGGAAAAAAATAGGAGTCAGCATTTATATATCATAATTTTTCTTACACAAATTTAGAGCTGTTAAATCACAGAGCTGTTACTCTAGAGAAATAAATTGGGTAATGTATTTTTTAATGTTTAAAGACCATAAATGAAGCCTCCTTGCATTATATGAGTTTGTCTTAAAATACTTACCCCAGTTGGCTAGATTTAGGATCAGGGTTGAAGAAGTACCTGTTTGGATAAAGCTGAGCCCTTGCCCTCCTTCCTAAGCTGGGGTGGGATTGCCACAGTCAGGACAAAGCTGTGCCAGCAATCTCTGCTCTCCCACTGCTTTGTGTGGCTGTGGATAAGAAAGGACTGGCTGTGGAAGGCTGTGGCAGAAGCCCAGTGTCTGTGCTCTTGCTTACCATGGGCAGTTAGTTGGAAATGACACTAACCTGAGTTTAACTCTAGTTTTACATTGCAACAACATGCCAGCTGTGCCCTGTATTCTTCCCTGACACTGCAATGTAATTATTTTTTTTTATCTCTCAAGATGTAATTTTATGTTGGTGTGCTTTCCCACTGACCCTTTGGAACAGAAAATGTGTAGCTAATTCGTTTTTTGCGGGAACATGAAGAAGCAAGGGAGAAAATCTCAAATCCCAGGGCCAAGTGTCTGTGTTAGAGGCAGCTGAGGAGGGATGTGAGGGAGGGAAGGCAGAGACTCAAAGCCACTGGGATGTGTGCAGTGATTAATGGTGTGGTTGCTTTTTAGCTTCATCAAAAGGTTTCAGTGTAAGAGTTTCCAAGGAATGCTGATAGTCACAGGAACCTATCAAAGGGTACAGAAAATATCAAATGAGCAAGCAGGAATGGGAGTTAATTACTGAACAGTGATTACTCTGATATAACCAATTATTGGATCATTAAATGTTTATTACCTTTTTTATGCTCCTTTCCCTCATAAGTGCAGTTTTGTCCTCATAGTATTAAAAAAAAAGGGGTGGATCTAGTGTATAAAAAGCCTTTTCAAAACCTAGCAGGTATTGAAAGAGCATTTCACCCCAACACCTGACATGCCATCCTCCTCACCCTGCTCTGCAGATTTGGGGTCAGGTGCTGTGAGCCCTATTTAAAGGCCAGATTATCTCAGTTGTAGGAGGGGCTGGAGGGGAGTGCAGCAGCAGGGCAGAGGCTCTGCTGAATGTGGCCAGCAGGTTCACTGCTCTTCAGTGTGGGGTTGGGTTCCTGCCTCCTGCTTCCACTGGAAGTGGTCGGTGGCTTTTGTGTCTGTCCATCACCCAGAGGGTCTCTCTGGTTCCTAAGGATGGAGTGGAGTGGCTTCAGATCCCTTGGGCTCAGCATCTCTTCCTTTCTGGTCACTAAACATCTCTGAAGAAAGAAAAGTTTCCATTGCAAGGCTGAAATTATGCTGTTTGAGAGCAAGACACAAACCCTGCACAGGTCTTCCACTGGACATCTGCAGAGTGAAAAATACCATTTTTTCAAGCTGAATGCAGTTATTTTGGATGACATTTGGGGGTTTAAAATGTTACAGCAATTTGTAAAAATACAGCTATTTTTGACTTTTGTTGATGATCCTTAAATGTTGAGTTGTTTAAGCTCCATATCTCAGGAGAAGTAAGGGTCAGGGGGGGAAGAAAAAAAGGAAAAAACCTCTCTTTCTCTGTCAGCAGAGTGTTTCCTGGCATGGCAAGTGCTGGTCTGTGTGTGCAGGGGTCTGAATCTATCTCATGCCCTTGGAGGGTGTTTTGGGGCAGGTGGAGGTTCATCCCAGTGTCTCCAGCCCCCAACAGTGGGTTTTGTGTCTCTGGTGTGGGCAGATGAATGTGGGGAGGCAGCCAGTGAGTTCTGCCTGGGGTGTATGTGTGTGTGACCATCACCAGATCTGCTCAATAACAAATTCACCTGTTTCTGAAGCATTTGGTGTGTCTCATCCTCGGCTGCTGGTATTGCAACCTCTCAGCAGCCACGTTGTTTTTTTTCTTGTGTACACTGTGCTTGTACAGTAGGGGAGGTTCTCATGAAGCAAATTTTTCTGTGCACTTTATTTGTGAGTTATTTAATTGTTTTTATGAGCTTTCTTAGGGGATATTATTTTTTTATTAATACTTCCCTTTGCCAAGTTGGAAGCTTCAGCCATTTTTGAGCTAAACCTTCAGTCAATCTTTTTTTAATCATAATTTTTTTCTTCCCCCCCCCAACATAATCCTACCTGGACCTTCCCTCGCAAATGTGATTTTCAGTTATCATCTCTGACGCCTAAGCCCCCATGAAAGTCAATGGGGAAGGTCATAGGGAACGCACAGCAGAGATTGGAACCAGGAGGCTGTTTGCAGCTTTGTGTTATTACTGTAGGGGAAAAGGAGGCAACTCTGTTAAACTGCTCTCCCTATGCTCCTGGGAGTCTGAATTATTGTTGTCACTGCACTGCTGTGTCAAATCAGCTATGTGGCAGCTGGGACTTTGCCCTTTTTGGAAGGACTCTTCCTCCTCCTGATGGGTTTTGCTGTAATCCTTCAAGGAAGAACTTTATTCTGGGTTCATTTCTCTATTTTTCTTTACAAATAAATAAAAATAGAGCAGGTTTATTTTGAAAAGCAAATACTATGCAGGCCACAAGTTCCTCCTGTGCACGAAGATGGTTTTGTGTCCGCAGTGCAAGTCTGTGGAGTAAGGACTTGTCAGAGATGCCTCAGGATGTGCTGCTCGTGGGAGCCCACGGTCCCACACCGACACCCATGTTAAACACCATCCCTCAGTCTGAAAATCCAGCAGGAAACTGCTTCCTGCAGCAGGGAATCACAGCCATGGAAGGCCCCTCTAATCTGCTGCACCCTCAGCTTTGGGCTTCCAGGCTGCCTTGGGGCTGCTGCGACACAGCCAGGGCACTCGGTGCTCTGCTCGCAGGCACGTCTCGGAGTATCCCTTTTTGACAGCCTCTGTACAAACCAGTAATAATAACAATAATGAGACATCCCTCAGGATTTCCTTTTAATAACTGAACATGCAGCAGCAGTTGTAAACTGTCTTGGTAATGTCACAGCCCCTTGGAGAAAGGTGAAGGGCAGGGCACCTCTGACAGTGGGCAAGGATCGGGGAGCGCGGCGAGAACACGATGTCCTGTGTTTGAGACCCTGTACGAAAACCCATGGTGGCTGCAAGGCCGTGGGGGATGAGCCAGTCTCCAGGACTGCTACAAATGTTAGATTTCAGCGAAAGGTCAGCCAGGAACAAGGTCAAAACAAGCTCAGTGCTGCGAGGTGCGGGGAAAGGTTAATGCGAAGGGCTGCTGGCATCGGCACAGCTGGCTGGGGAGCAGGGGCTGGGCTGGGGGAAATGAGCAGGGTTTGCTCTAATTCTATTACAGTGTATAATTAACTAGCATCATTGATAGCAGTTTTCCCTGTGTGTCTGTGGGTGTATGCACGTGTAGGTAGGGTGTCAGTTTTGGCTGCAGTGTGATTGCACCGTTGCCTTGAGCCAGTGGCTCCCCAGGGCTCGAGCGCAGCCCTGGATGTGCAGGGGGGAGCAGTTTTTCCAAGAGCCTGTATTTTCTCTGCCTCTGGAATTAGACATAATATCTAGGTGGTGCCCTGGATAAGGCAGACCTGCTGCTGATAAAGGTCTGTAGTGCTGAGAACTGTGAATGAATCTGGTGTTTGAAGAGAGAGCAAGGGACAGGTCAGCTGCATTTCCTTCTGGGTTGTTTACACCTTTTATTCTC